>WEIS01082970.1:187-24378 GCA_013389965.1 Todus mexicanus
TTTTCCATTTTATGTCTAGTTTAGGCTATATTAAAGAGGAGGGAAAAAATTTAAAAGCTGAAAACATGTTGAAACACGTTACGGTTGTGACAGAATTGACGACAGCCAGGAAATTCCAAGTTAGGGTCCTCACTCCATCCTTTCTGGGCACTCAGATGAAGAGTTCCACATCCAAGCCCTTGGGTTAGCATTGGTCGCAAAAGTTTTGTCCTTGTTATTTGTTATTATGTGTGTGCCTGTTTGATGCTGGCTGCCTTCCTCTTTTCTTTTGATCTTTCATAAAAATTTATCAAGTCCATGTTGTGCATCACGTGTGTTCATACCAGCTCAGAGCTGTTAGGTAACTCTAAACTTCAAAAAAATTAATGTAAAATAGTCTGCAGCTCAGAAAGGTCAGAGAAGATTTGTTCTACAGACAAGAATGAATACAAATGTGAACTTCTATCCCTGTTTATAAAAGCATGTGATGTTCACGTCAACTTCACGGGGCCATATTTTCTTTGCATGTGTTAGTCATAAAAACATTCCGGATTATTAAAATCCGAATATTTAAATCCTGTAATGTTATTTTTCTCTTGAAGGCAATACTGCTTTTTTGCATGTTTTGCTCACATATGAGGGACAAAATCTGATCTGACTGGGTTTGCTTTCATCCTCCTGTAGGAGATGGTAGAGAACAATGCCATGTAGACACAATGAGGCACAAACCAGACTACAAATTAATAAACACAACATAACCATGCCAACCTTGATGCCTATAATCTGTTTGCTCCTCTCATGTGGCCAGACTGTGGATTTCTGCCAGTTGTTAGTTTTGGGAAGGTGATGTGTTCTGGTGATCATCAAGATTATAGTCAGGAGCAGGTTCCTCTGGTCATGTAGAACAGTTATGGGTCACAGGGATTGATCCCTGTTGAACTAGAAGAATCCTGACACGATTTCCACCGATTCATCACAGTCTATCTTCACTTATTCCAACAGTTGGTAACCAGAGTGTTTAAATTTCCTCCTTAACTCCTAGTCTGTAGTTGTGTAACTTTTACCCTCAAGACTTTGTCTTTAGGCTGACATGTTTCCCTGCTTAGTTTTGTCGTTGTGTTTTAAGTACGTAGAAAGTTAGCATGGAATCCTCCGTTTAATAAGTTAAACCGATGTAGCTCCGAGACACCTTCACCCAGAATATATTTAGTTCTTTAATCCTGAACCAAACTGAGTAAGACCAAGTCAGAATTTGGCGATACCAGATCTGCAGGTGTGAGAGTAGTGGCTGCACCAGCACCATACCCAGAGATGACATGACCACACTTTCCATATTTGATATTCTGCATTGGGTTGTGCTGTTGCCTTGGGGAATTCTTGTTCTACTGTTCACCCACTGTGATCCCTGTAAAGGATTTGGAGGCGCTGCTGAGGAGATGAAAGCTCCTGCAGTTAAGGCTGTAGGCTAAACATAGGACATTATATTTGGCTCTACTCAAACTGATGTTCTTGGCCACCTTACCATGTTAAACAGATCACTCTTTCTTGGTGACCAAGCTCTTTCTACTTGCTGCTCCCACAATGGTTTTTTTACAACCACTTCTGGTCAATATCAATTTTATGTTTCTTCCTGGTCACCAATGAAGTATCTTAATATAGTCTCAAAACCACTTTGATTCCCAGTAGGCAATTTCTGACTCCCCAGTGAAATGCAGACAACTGTCCTTTAGTTCATTTTAAATCCTCTTAAGATCGACCATGTTGAGGTTGTGTCTTTCTGGCCTCTGAATGAACAGCTCTTGCTGAAATTCAACCCAGAATAGTTATCTGTAAACCTGCATTGCTTTGGATTAGGTATAAATGCTCTTCATTCGAGTTGCATGGGTTGAATCCCTGCGCTTGCTCGGATCGCTGTACTTTCTTGTCTAGGAAGCGAGGCTGACCAGGCTGTCTTTGGCCAGGCTCTCCAACTTACCCTTTTTAGAAAGCTGGCATACCATCAGCTTTCTTTTAGTCCTCTGGAAATTCCACTGTCTTTCAAGAATTCCAAGTATTCCAAGACTTATGATGTCGTGCGATCTCGAATCCAAACTCCCCACCACATTTCCCTTCGCAAAAATAACTACGAACTTTCTAAATTCAATTTATTGCTTTAAAGCATTTCCAATGGCAGAATGTTTTGTAGAATGCCTTTTATTGCAAAACCTAAATTTGAAGCTGAAATGGTGGTTGGCTTTATCTTTAAAAACATGTTTTTAAAAAGATTCTTATTGTTCTGCCCAGGCCATTCCATTCTGTGGTATAAATAATTGTTATAATGTCTATTATGCTTAAACATACTGTGTGAGAAAAGTAAAATTCCAACTGGACATGTGTGGATAATTAATTTTAGGGCACGTCGTATCTCAAGTATACCCAGATTTGAATCCAATTGAATTTTCTATTGGAAGTAAAATCATTAGTTACCTAAACACGAAGCACGAATATGTAGTTGTTGAAGGAATCTGACCAAAAACACACTGCAGAAGAGATTAATTACAAAGAAATTGAAAAGTTGACCACCTGTGGGGTGTTTAAGCAACAGAAAGCTACAAGTTACCAGCTCTGAAGTGCCTAAAGAAAAATAAAGGTCGTAAAGCACAAGTGTGAGAGGAGCCCTGGGATCACTTGGAGTTGTTTGTTGGACTGAGAGGAAGGTTACGGCCATCCTGGGACTTAAAGGGTAAGAGGAGGAGGTTACAGACAGCATGGAAAGAACAGGGTCACTGTGTGAGGACATCCTAGTGCAGCAGTCTTGTGGGCCCAGCCATAGGAAAGGATGATCACAGCTGCAGTGTTTCTTGAAGATATGTTCTAAAGTATAAAAGCATCTTGTCTGAAGCTGATCCGCTTCTCTTGCCGTCTTGATGTGAGTGAAAAATGTTTTAGCGCTTGAGCAGGTCCTTCAAAGGTCTTTCAGAAGCAGTAGCTGCAAACAGGACATGGACAGTCATTCATCCAAGCAAGCTGAGGGATCTGTATGGATTTTAGCCACACAACTGTGTTATCTCATGCTCGATAAAACTATTTATTCCCCAAATAAGTGTATTTTAATGAGGCGACAGAGGCCAGATGCTTATTCTTAATAACACTGGTTCATGCTATAAGCTTTTTGTTATTTTCCTAGGCTCGATGCCTTCAGTCGTTTGGTTTTTCTAAAATGCTAATATAAATTGTCACGCATTAAACTAATCTCAGTTATTGTCTGTGTAAAACTGAAACCGCCTCAGTGGTGTACATAGATGGCTTCCGTGTTTAAAGCATTTTAAAACCAGCAACCTATTCAATGCAGAGCAATTTCATAGCATGAGCACCACGTTCTCCCTTTTACAGCCAAGGGAAACTGATGGATAAAGTTGGCTAGTGGCAGAGCTGATAGGAAGACTCCAGAGTGTAGAACATCAGGGGACCTTCAAGCACCCTGATCTTTCCCACAGCTCATATGGCTTCTGTAATTTCTAGCATTTCACTTTTTTATCGGTGGCTTTAATATTAAAAGAAAAATTTTGTTGGTGAACTTCTGTTTAGCAAATGTGCTTTCTGCCTTCAGTCTCCTGCACGCGACCCAGAGCTCACAAGGTTACGGCCAAGTTATAAACCACTATGAAAACGGGCAAAACAAGCAACAACAAGCAAAATGATCATCAGGTTCAATCTTCATTGCCCCAAGTTTGTTGTCAGGGAACATCAGGGAGTAATAGGACTTTAATGGAATGTTTGGAAATGCTGCCTCATTGGGAACACAACTAACCTCTGCTGTCCTTACCAGGTCATGCTGCTGGCTGCTGTGTGTGGCATTTGCAGGTGATAATGAGGTTTTAACGCTACCTTTTATCAAACTGGGAGAAAAAAATAGCTTGGGAATACCAGAAACCAGTTCCCATCCAATCATCTGAGCAGGCTTGGGTTGGGTGTCAGGGCTGAAGAAGGCAAATGTTTTGTTCAGCCAAACTATGGCAGTCACTTGGTTTTGAGAGTTGCTACCAGTTGTGAGTTCAGCCGTAATTCACTGGGCAGCCCCCGGAGCCAGCAAAACAACCAGCTGGCTCTAGCAGTGCTCACGGGACACTTTTTAGTTCAGGGGTCCTGTCACTTTTCCATACAGTTTCAGGTTCACTTCTAAACTTCAATAAATTACTACTAATACCAACAACCCAAATGGAAATTGATGATCTCAACTCGTATCTGCTTTAGATTTCGGGATGTGTTAAAAATCTGCAAATGAAACCCCGTGTACTGGTGTGTCTGCAGAGCTCCCAGCAGTGAGCTCACCGTGAGCTCCTGGCAGCGGCCTGGAGCTTCACGGTATCTTCTGCAGGGTCACCTCTACCCTTTCTCCAGCCCTCCGTAGCCCCCACTCTGCAGGAGCAGAAGCGTACAGTGAAACCTCAGGAAAATTTATGACTTGCGTGAGCAGCCCAGTAGTAGTTGCGAGGATTTCAGCGACCGCTCCTGAAGGTTTTGTTTTTCGGTTTTGTTTGTAAATCTCTATTCTGCCAATTTGCTTCTTACGCAGTCTGGTATCAAGTGTTCTCACTTGCTAAAGAGTCTTTGTAGATGGAGTATGAGTTTATTGGCATTGAAAATGTAGTAGCTCTTAAAATTGGATGCTTTTGGTTTTGCCAGTTTATGATAGTTCACAGAGCAAGGTAATTAACGCACTGAATTAACAAGTCGTTGCTATCGTTATCTGTAGATGGTTCCCAAAATGACTTTACTCCCTTCTAGAGCAATCACTCTTTCCATGTACTTCTATAAACATCTGCTGTCCCACGGGGAACTATCCTGCACAATTCCAGTGATGAATTTTTCCAGGAAATAAGTGCAAATCCCATCAGTCAATCAATAAACAAGCCTCCTTTTTGTTTTTTTATCTTTGGTTCTTGTAAACGGCACAGACAAAGCGCTGCCTCTATTGCAAAGTTCTTTTACAAGTGGTGTAAGAGTTTGGGAAATCTGTCAAACATCCTGAGCAGCTGCTGAGCAGAGCCCTCCGATCCCTGTGTGCTTTGGCATGGGAGGGATGCACAGGAGCAAGGAGCGAGTGGAGGAACTGGGCTTTGAAGTCTGCTCGGCGATGTTATATTATTCTTGGCTCTCGGCTCCTTGGAAAATACACTGCATCGAGTTCTCATCGTTGCTGTAGCGCACGGTTTTTCTTGAGGCTGTGGAAGGGTGGTTTTAGCGTTACATTCGCCTGTGAAACACCTCAGTCGTTTTGCTGCTGAGATTGTTATTTTATTAAATTCTTGTTAGGTTTTCTCCGTTGTGCGATTGGAGCCGTTCCCCAGTTTGTTTCTTGGGGTGTTTCATGCTCTCACCACTGTGCTGATGAGCACCCTCATCTGCATTTGCAGTAGAATCCTAGAGTCATTCTGGTTGGAAGAGACCTTCAAGATCATTGAGTGCAACCATTAAGTTGGAGTTCCATAATGACTAAATCACAGCTGAATTTTCTGCGTTGTAACTAGATTCCCCTCACCCCACATTTAACACAGAGTAATTTCACCTTCTGTTGCATCTTTCTCTTGCCACTGAAAAAGCTTTTCGCAGCCTTTAATGTACTTAAGCTCAAAAACCAAACCCATGGCTCTGGAGTACTTCACAAGTGACTAGAGATAGAACAAGAGGAAATGGCCTCAGGCTGCACCAGGGGAGGTTTAGACTGGACGGGAGATAAAAATCTGTCGCTGAAAGGGTTGTCAGGCATTGGACCAGGCTGCCCAGGGAAGTGGTTGAGTCCCCATCCCTGCTTTGTGTTTAAAAGCCACACAGATGTGGTGCTTGAGGACGTGGTTTAGTGGTGGTCTTGGTAGAGTAGGGTAAATGGCTGGACTTGATGATCTTAGAGATCTTTTCCAACCTAAATGATTCTATGATTCTACTTAAGAATTGGAACGTGGGATGTTTTCATGGGTGTATCTGATGCTGCCCTCTGGAAGATGGGCAGGAGCTGATGAAGGCTGCGTGAGAAGGGTGCTGCGCAATGTTTCTGCATTAGCTGAGGGAACAGCTGAGTGTCCTTTTGAAACTGGAGTGGCTGAGGGTGCTGCCACCCTTCGAATGGCCAAGTGACCTTGGTGACAACAGGGATGAGCTGTTATCTCTCATGTACACCAATTTTTTTCCTTTAGTCAAGAGAAAAGAGTAGGGAAGACTCATGAATTAGAGGCAGGGGCAGGAGAGAAGGGAGATGAGATGATTTAAGCCACAGGAAAAAGCTGGGAGGTTGTTGGTTTTTTTTCAAGGCAGACTTGAAAACCTGTATGGTTGTTCAAGGGATTCTCACTCCGTCCAGCTGCATCCAGAAGATTCATCCTTCTCTGGTACAAATAGTATAGTTTGCTCTCTTAACTAGAAAAGCATGTTGATTCCAAAGTGCCAAATTCTGCTTGCCAAATGTTGCTACAGATCTAGAGCTTTTTTTCTTCTCCTGCTTCAGATTTTTTTGTTTGCTACTCCCTGACCTGGTAATGTTTTCCTATGTGCAAACTTGTGTCCGAATCTTTGGAAATGCAGGCCTTTGTCCTTTTTGCTATATTATTATAATAATTATTATTGTTATTTCAGCGAATGCCTTGCAGCTAAATTCTTCCAACTCTTAAATTACAGCACAAGATTTGAGGAAATTATTTTCTTCAGAGCCTTCTTTATACCTCCATGCCTGAAAACAGGTACTCTTAGGGCTCTAATCCAAGCTTTGGATAAACATTTTATCATCTAGAGCTCAGCTTTGATAGTGCTTTAAGTCAAGTAGAAGTAATAAGTGACAAAGGAATTCTCATGGACTTGTCAGTCCATGATAGGTCTTCGGTGTGGGCATAATGCACAGTTTAATTAAAAATTTGTAGCAACCCCCAAAAAGCTTTGCAAAGATTCAATTTTTTTAAAAGCCTTTACAACCTGACTGTTTAATCCTCTTCTTGCAAATGAGCCCTGTCTAATGTGAGCAAAGGGTGTTGAAGCGGACTCTAAGATACAGCTTTTTCTCTTGCTCATGTTGTATGTTTTTGTTTGACCATGTCCATTAAAGTGATGTCAGGGTTTGGTTTTTTTCTGGAATAATGTAAATTTAAAATAAATAACATTGATAATATGCACTAAGATTGTAAAATAGCTCAGTGTGGGCATTCATCGGCATCAAAGTGGAGGTTTACTGCCTCCTGATTTGCTCTTCCAGCTGCAGGAGACTAGTTGGAGCAGTCGCTGCACTTCTGCTGCCCTTCTACAGCTTATGGAAGTTTGCTCAGATGAGTTTAAATCACCGGCGCTGGCAGGCCCAGGCGTAGCCGATAGGCGAGGAGAAAGGGAAGGAAAATAGGAAAACCAGCGTGAATGGATATGTTAAAGAAATTACTCCTCATGGAGTTTCTAAGGGAAGGATTTTTTCAGTGTGCTCAAGTCCAATTTCTTTTCTTTTCCAGGAGAAGCAGGGACAGAGCAGCACTTAAGAGGGGTTTCTAAGCCTTTAGGAAGAGGGAATTTAAGATGGGGAAAAAGGGGATATCTTGAGGCCAGAGAGGTGCCAGTGGCTGCAGATGGGTCTGAGCATCACAGTGCTGCCACCAAGAGCTTGGCAGGTGGGGAAGAACCCAGCTGGGGCTATGGAGTGAGCAGGAGGTGGCAGTGGCTGGTTACAGAAAACAATTTATTGCCATGCTCCTAAAATGGTTTCCTTGGCCTCTGGTTTGTTATTTCAAAGACACACAGTGTATGAGGAGTTTAAATTATGTGGCAGATACGGCGTCACGAAGCAGAAAAGAATGTGTGTTCCTTCTTCACCTTCTACTCATTAGCTCAGGAATTCTCTTATGTCACTGCCCGTTTTCCTCCGTGGCGTAGAAGTCGACCTTTCGGCGTGCAGCAGATGCTGACGTGTGAGCAGAGGGCATTTTTTAATATCTTAGACAAGAGAAAATCTACAAACCAGCACTTACACGAAGAAAACAGCTTGTGAGCGTGTCACAAGCATCAAGAGAACCCCTTTGCTCCCAGCAGCATCTGGTCCTGTGCCATCCTCTGCAAACGTTTCACTGGTTCACAGCAAGAGGTCATGACCAGGCTTCCCCAGGGTGCGCGTGATGCGAATCTGCTGCCAGTCAGCTCCTCTCAGTTCCCGCCAGTGCCCTCATCACATTCTCCTTTGCTCTCTCAGGAGCTGTGACTCACGCAGCCAGCCCTCTCCTTTTAATCTGGTTTGGTAAGGGTTAGACACAGCCTCGCTCTACGCTGCATCCCATCCGGCAGCAGGTCCTCTTACGGACATACTCCTGGAAAATGCTGCATCTCTTTAAAGCCTGTGGTTCTTTCGGAAGGATCTTTGCTGCTGATGGTTGCACCGAATTGCACAGAAACTGAGCAGCTGGGTTTTGCTGTTTAAGGCAGTGAGACCAGTTACTGAAGTGTGTGGTAGCGCCCCTCTTGGAGCACGTGTGCCGGGCAGCCAAAGCCTTGGAGACTTGATGCTCCATGTAAAGAACACAGTGTTCACCTGGTCCTTGTTGCCAAGACTTGAACCATGATTTTTCAAGACCAGGGCAGCTTGTGAACTAGCACATTAGGCTGAGTCACTGGTTCTGGCAGCATAAGTCTAATTTCTCTTCATATAAGTTTATCTCTGAAGTACTTTATCATCACACAGCTATTCGGACACAACAGCCCCTGAGTGTTGCAGGACCAATTATTTACACCATGTCAGAGAAACAACGCTGTGGTAGGTCTTTCAAAGGAATGAAACAAAAGCAAATTAGGGTTGGTTGGGGTTTTTTTTTGGGGGGGGAGGGGGGGTTGTGCTTCATCTTAATACTCAACTCCCCTTTGGATCATTAAGATCTTCCAGTTTTCCACACCAATTTGTCTCACCTTTCCCAAGAGCATTGGGTCAGTTCAGGGAGCTTTTAATAAAGACTCCATCTCTTACATAAACCCACACGTGCTGACACAACGCAGAGATCACCACTGGTAAACAAGAATGTTAATTGCTGAGTAATTATACTCTACGAGGAGGAGGGGAATGTTTAAAAGAAGCTGCAGGCTTTTCAAGACAACAATTTGTAGTTGGATTAAGCTGGAATAAACCCAGGCCCCAGAAGTGAGAAGATAGTGTTTCTAAGCCTAAAGCAACACTTCTTTGTCAGTTTGCTTGAAGTGTGCAATGCCCAGTGGCAGTTCCAGGCTCCCTGGAAACATTTAACACCTTCACATTAAGGGGACAGAAACTTAACCCTTCTATTCTGCAAGCCTGAAGGGTCTTTTTAACATGTATGTACAGCGCTGGAAGGGCTTTGAAGAGTTATTTTAATCTAAAAATAACCAAACTCATTTTACAGTACTATCTCCCAAGGATCACTTGCTAAAAAATCCCCTTTTAACAGTTAAAACAATTAAGCTGAGGTTCTTGGGTTTCACTGGAAGGGCATCCAATCTCTATCTATCAAAGTCTCGATCTGCAGCAGTTTTGCCAGAGATTTTGTTCCAGAGAATGACAGATGGGCAAATGTTGGTAAAAGTGTTAAACGTAGATTTTTCTAACTCAAAGGGCACGTTGGCTGCGATGCTCATCTCAAAAGATGTGAGGGAATGGCCATACACCAACTGGTATATTGCTGTTTGGGAGGGGTGAATGCTTTGCAGAATTTTCTCTCCTAGAGCGTTTGTATTTCCAGACCTAGGGGGGATTGCCAGAGGTCAGAGTTGCAAAGAAATTAATCCATTTGGGCTTATCTGAGAGTCTTTCTGGTCAAACAGCACAGACCTGTTGTAATGTGTCATTTGTTCACTTGAGTACTTACGCCTTTCTCCCCTTTTCTGGCTGTGAATGCAGATGCGCATTTGCAAACCCAAGATTTTTACAGAGAAGTGCTCACAGGAAAAAAAATTGTCCTCGCAAACACCAGGCAAAATTTAGAGGAGACTGGAAAATTATTGGCTCCATTGGCATAACTGTTAGATAAATATACACGGAGAAAGTATATTTAAAATAACGATTATTGCGCTCACTGTAGAGCCCTGTGCAGGACTCCCTTGCAGAAGCTGATGCCATCAGGGATCCTGGAAGGAAAATACTCGGTTCCAGGTTAGTCTTTAGCAGAGACTTGGAGAACTTGGTGCTTTGGAGCATCATTCCACCCAAACACCCTATTTAGTGCCAGGCTTCCCCATCCCCTCAGGTCACTGCCTGAGCTCACCAGATCAGTCCTGCAACAGTTCTGTTGGCACATCTGCAGCGGAGGTGAACTGCAGAACAAGGGGATGCTCAGGGTGTGAAGGAGAAGATGATGTGGAGGGCATCAGGACCTTTCTTAAGTAGCTTTGCTGCTACAGATGATATTCCTGGAACTGCACCCTCAGTTTCTAGTCATAAGCTCCTAGTGAATTCTTTAGGAAGATGCAAATGGCTTGAAGATTTAGCAGAGTCTTTATATAATGTTCTTAAATCTGTAAGGAGTAGTCAGGGTCTCCTTAAGTATTTGCTTTCCAAGCAAATATACACAACAGAGCAAATAAATTCAGGCTTAATGTATTTTGAGTTGGTTTTCAGTTGCTGCAATTAAATTTTCTCAAGTTTTCCCTTAAAAATGACAAGCTGATTAGTCTAGTTAGTGATTTTCCTCGTCTAGCAGCCTCTTTCAGGGTTAAACCAAAAAGCAACAATAGCTGGATCTTTTAATTTCTGGGCCTCGCCGAGTGTAATGCCTGTTAACCCCTAAGGACTGCTGAAACATGTGTACTCTGCAGACTCTTCGCCAAGCTTAGCATGCCCCAGATGAAGTCATGCCTTACCTGTCCATCTGTTCGGCCTATTGCTTTACACGGTTTGGAATAAAAATTTAATTCCGTATAATTTTCTGTGACATTGTTTAGAAACGGACCGTTCTGATGTGTCGAGACCGAAATGCAAATCGCCCCTTCAGCAAACCCAGAGTGTGATTTCTGACTGATGTTTGGTAAGGGCTGCTTGTCATGATTGCTGCCCTCTTGTATATCCTCCCCTTCCTCCAGAAGAAAATGTAATGGAAAACATAGCCCGAACAATTGCATACAGATGGCACCATCCCCATCACTTCAGCTCTGTGTGGTGGCTTATATTTCTGTGCTGCAACTGGTGTAAATTAAATTGTAGTCGTCTTCTGCACGTGTATTATATCATATCTTCACCAGCCACAAGAACAAGACCCGCACATCTGTTGGGTGAGAGGCCGCGTTGGCAATATTCTGTTTATTTGGCTATTGCGCTTTGCTAGCGCCCGTGAGAACCCAGGGATCTGGTTGAATTGATTGGAAACCATATTAAATGTCTCGGGTCACCTCATCCATGATTTACTCGTTGTCTTTGCGCCGTGACAGAGCAGGCTGTGGTGTCAGTTTTTCTTCATCTTCTCCCATGCTGGCAGCAACAGCCTTTTGCAATCGGAGTTACGGGATCCGTCACGGGACCGTTGCGTTCAGGGGCAGAAAGGTGAGGTCTGGCAAAAGTGGAGGAAGGAGGGGAGACAAGAGTAGCTGCAATTTTGGGGCGCCACAGTATAAAAAAGACATTGAGGTGCTGGAGCGTGTTCAGAGAAGGGCAACGAGGCTGGTGAGGGGTCTGCAGAATGTGTCTTATGAGGAGCACCTGAGGGACCTGGGACTGTTTAGCCTGGAGAAGAGGAGGCTGAGAGGAGACCTTATTGCTCTCTTCAACTGCCTGAAAGGAGGTTGAACTGAGAGGGGTGTTGGTCTCTTCTCCCAGGTAACTAGCAATAGGACAAGAGATGATGGGCTTAAGTTGCACCAGGGGAGATTTAGGTTGGATATTAGGAAACATTTCTATCCTGAAAGAGCGGTGAGGCCTCGGAACAGCCTGCCCAGGGAGGTGGTGGAGTCACCATCATGGTGGGCTTCAAAAAACGCGTAGATGTGGCGCTTCAGGACATGGTGTAGTGGTTATGATAATGTTTTGTAGAGAGTTGGACTTGAGGATCTTGAAGGTCGTTTCCAACCTTGATGATTCTGTGATTCTGCCCTTGAAAATCAGCATTCTCTTTTTCTTTTCTGTCTCACAAATGCTTAAATTTTTTTTAAAAAAGAGAAAAGGCCTCCTGCTTCAGTCAGTCTCTCTTCCTTCAGCACTACAATTAACATAAATTAATGTAATTCAGTAAATAATACCCTTCCTTTCCAGTTCTTAACCACTGTCAACACCCGGGGGCACCAGCGCTGAAAAAAGATCTGTTGGTCGGTGCAGACACGAGCTCTTCTCCCCATGCTTTGACCTGGCGAGACACAAACCCTCTCCAGACCCCACGACATGGTGACGTGCCAGCGCGGCTGCGCGAGTCGTGGGGCTGAGGAGCTCTCGGCTGTCTGCACCTGTCTGTGTAGACATTCTCCAAAATTCCTGCTGCTCCCCTGGGCAGGAATTGTCTTTCTGGTTTGGCTCTGGACCGTGCCGGCCGTCAGAGCGCGGCGCAGCCGTGGTGTCCCTCAACCGCCGTCTGGGTGCAGCTCAGAGCCGTGGTCGACGCCGCCGTTGCCAGATGCAGCACTGCTGCTGCCTGCCTCTGTTTAAATCTGATGTGATGCTTCAGCCTTAGTAGGCTTGGTCTTAATTTAAGCTGAGGTAAGCGAGAGCATCCTTCAGAGGCAAGACAGAATAATTTTGAGGCTTGTCAGAAGAGTCTTACCTGCTTTATTCATCGGCGTCCCCAGGGCTCTTGCCGTGGTGATTCAGCTAATTAAAATTCCTTTTGCTTACATTTTCCTTTACAGCTTCAGGTGGTTTTACAAACCCTCATTTCATGTCCCAAACTATTATAATGTGTAAACCAGATGCTCTGTTCCACTCTGAGGTGGCAGCATTTCAGCGGGAGATCAAGTGATCCTCCTGCATAATATCTATTACTGGCTTGCGCCTTCTACGATTGTAGCGAGAACTTTAATCAAATGTCTGACAAAGAATATGAAATTTTCAGATTATAAGCCTCTGTGAAGTATAAAGTGCTGGGTTTATTTGATTTGACTTTCTTTCCATTCCATGTGTGTGTGTGTTTATGTGCATATATACCTCCACAGATTAAATTAGGAGCTCTTTCTAAACATCCAGCTGGTTGATTCACGCACGAAAAACAGACAATACCAAACATGTGAGTCGTTCGTTACTAGAAGATTATGAGCCTAACCTTATTCCCAGCGAAGCTGGTTTCAAGCAAGGTCTACGGCCTTAATGTTTTCTACAGAAAAGCCCTAGACAGTAACCTTAGGAGAACGAAATGTGAAACCCCCCTGGCAATTTCAGTAGGGCCACAGTTGAAAAGCAGCAAGAACAGGTTCCCTTTGTACTTCTCTGAGCTCCACTTGGCATCCCCTGGGGCAAAGTGGGAGAAATTCAGCCCTCGGTGTCTACACAATCCCTCATTTTTCAGGAGCAGAGGCTTGTTACAGAAGAATGCTCTCTGTTCCCTGGAAGCCTGGAGTAGAAGGAGATCACTGATTAAAGCTTTTGATTAAATGATGAGGCTACTTTCAATAATTAAGCAACAACAACAACAAAAAGGTATTTGGGGGGCTGCTTTCTGCAGAAGCTTGGGCTAAAGCCGACAGCTATTAAAGCACGAGGCAAAGCGAGCAGGTCAATGGGCATTTTGAAGGTTGGGAAGGCGCACGGCGTGGAAGGGGAAACAGCAATTTCGGGATTATGCCGGTATTCATCTGTAAGGGGATCTCTGTTTGTTTTTGTTTCTCGAGATGCTGTCACAGGCATGTATTGTATTTACCTTCCCAACTCCAGACACACAACACTGTGTCACTCATCACAGATAAAAGGCTGCAGTGTCCTCAGATAATTACGGAAATTTTATTAGCTATGATGAAACAACGATAAAAGGCATCAGGGCTTTGATTTCATCTTTTGGCAGCCAGCTGACTTTTTGAGTCCATATTTTCCATTTATTGGAACGGTTCTTAAAGCGCTGCTTATCTTTTAAGAGAGTCGAGCTACCCATTTCTAGGAAGCTTTAAGCTACGTTCCCAAGGCACCGGCGTCTATAATCATAATACTTAGCGTTACACAGACCCGCTGTCAAAACGTGATTCGTTGGCAGGTGAGGACTGAAATCCCCTCTTCCTCAGTCTTCATCCCTAGAGTCGCACCATCTGTTTGTTCCCCCAGGAGAGGAACGCTTTGGTTTATATATAAACTCGGCTTTGGTTTGCATGCGCGATGCAGGTCTGTGAAACTCCGATAAAAATTGTGGAGAAGGTCGTTCAGTTACCGTTTGTTTCTATGTATTTCTCGAGGAGTTGCTAAGCTTGCATTTTTTAGTGTTTACATGCTGCAGGCTTGTCAGAAGGATAACGTTATGGGGAAAAGGGCGCAGGACTTGCTTCAAATTATCACTGAAAAAAAGAATAATTAAAAATTCAGAGAAATGTCAGGAGATCTTGGTGAACATGTTTCTGTGGGAACTGGAAGAGAGACCAAGCCACAAAATTAAGAACTCGATCCAGCTTTCCATATCCTTCAGCCTCACCCCTGAGGGGAAGAAAAATTCAGAACTGAAATACCGCAAGTTTGGATTAAGTTCCATCTATTTATTTATTTATTTACCCATTTATTTATTTCAGCCCGTCTCTCCATAGTCTGGTTATACTGATAACCTCTTAATAAATGTTTATACGGCCAATACCTACCGTTATACCTGAGCACAACACTAGCATTTGCCGTCAGACTACCCATACCTCCAATTTCTTCCTGGTTTTTCCATGATTTTAATGCATTGTTTGATCCGGCGATTCTGCTTAATGTTACCGAGCTGCCTGCAAAAACATCGTGATGTGTTTCCTGCTTTTAAATGAAATTGAAGAAAATCATCCTACTTGTTTCCACTCTGGCCCTTAAACTGATAAAAAAAAAAAACCCCAATAAATTAGTGGTTGCAAGAGGTGGGCAAACACGTCAGCTTTTGGACTGAAACCTCGACGTCTTTTAGTTTGAAAAACTAATTTGATTCCAAACCAACCCAACCACAAGATAATACCAGAAGCTGCATTTAAATAAACATTTCAACCCTTTATCCCCACTATTTGGATTTCCCTAACTATTAATGTTTATCTCAGGAACTCGCGATCTTGCTTTTTATTTCTGAATGTCACGACGACATTGGATGAGAGCAAGTTGTAGCCTATCTCTTTGGGGTACCGCAGTGTTTCCCCTTCCTGTGTTGTCAACATTTAAGATGAAATGAAGAAATTCTTCCCGGGAGTTGTAAGATTCACATTTATATTGTTGCAATAATTAAATGCAAGCAGGTTTTGGTGGCAGTAAGTCGTGTCTGTCCAGAGTTGGCATGAAGTATATGCACTGTATAAGAAAATGTGTTTAATGCCAGAGGTGTTCGTTCACGATGCAAATCCAGTTACCTGTTGTGATTTAAGTAGCGTGATTAAAACCCAGAGAGATTTAGACATTCTTGTCCTTCAGTATTATTTAAGCAAAAATTGTCTACCTCTGAGCACTTAGTGTTCTGCTGGGTCACCTCTTCATTGAAACTTTCAAAAGCTTTAGCCCTTTAATTTGTTACGTTAAACTGTGCTAATTATCTTCAAATTCTGGATATTCTCCGTGCTGCTTTCTCCTGGCAAAACTCTGCTGATGAAATAGGGGTGCTACATCACTTTAAACTGTATGGTGATGGGAAGGAGGAGCTGCATTTGTTACCTTAAAGGCAGCCAAGATATAAAGGGCGAGATAAAAAGCTTCATGCAGAAGAATTTGTCACATCAACCCAAACCTGCCTTTCTGCCCTGGGTCTTTTATTCTCACTCCTTTACCACACTGATACCTGCTCATCCCTCCTTATCTTTTTAAGGTCAGAAGTAGTATACCATTGCTCTGATGTCAGGTCAGCTGGTGGTGTAAGAGCTTTTTTTGTGTGTGAAGAGAAAGTGACTCTTCAACAGGCTAAAATACATCTTTTAGAATAATGAACATTCTATAGAACACGTTGACCGGAATGATATGGTGGTTGCTAAACTAGTTCAGTTGCTTCAACCATAGCTAGGCATTATAAGTAGCTTTCAATAACAATTATTCCTAACTAAAATGAATCCTAGGTCACCACCTTGACATGAGTCGATGGGTTTATTGATTAGGACTAGGAAATATTACAACCTTAGAGAAAAAGACTCCTGCCTTACAATGTTTTCACTCCGTTCCAGTTCTGTGAGGCATTTAAAAGGACCAAGGCATCATTTAGCGGATAAAAGGGTGATATTTAGGTAAATTTAACCTGATTTGAGTTATGCAGAACTACCTTGTCTTCATTTGTCAATCTGAAAAGTGGGAATACAAACCTGTCGTTGCATCAGACCAGCAGCGATCGAATTCCGAAGCATATGAAGGTATTAATTACCTTCAGCCTGTGTCTGTGGATTGTCTGTATTTTGACAGAAACTTTGCCCTAGTAATGAAAACCGATCAGGATTTGTAAAGGACTTGGGGGGTTTAGTAATACCTCTTCGGCTTTGTGTTCCTTAGAAGGGGCAGATAAGATAGTCAATGGAAATGTGTCCTGTCCTACGTTCAGAAGACCTCTCAGGTAGAACCTCAGAGGTGCCAGGCTACAGACTCTGTGCAGCATGAAGGTACCGCTTGGGTTTGACTGTGTGAAGCAAGGCTGCTAAGAGAACCCTTGAGAGCTGCCTTTTTGGTGCCACTGGCCCCTGCCTCCTCTCCCAAGCTGGAACCAGCAGCAGGAGGTGCTGGGCTATGTCACACAGGCAGCTTGGCTCTGGCTGGGCAGCAGCAGCCGAGGAAGCGGCTGTGGGAGGGAGGCAGCAGGGAAGAAGGGTTCGATGCGGTAAACTGGGCGTAGGCAGGAGGAGGCTGCTGGAGGAAGAACGTGCTAGAGAGTTGAGCGGGGAGAGGGCCAGCGGAGACGGGCTCGCTTCTCTCTGCAGCAGCCAAGAGAGAAGAGCGAGATCCAGTTGGTGGGGCACAGGAAGGGAAACGGTGAAAGGTGTTCGGAGAGTTAAATCATCACAGCTGCCTTTTTCCATCCGTTTTTGTTTTGCCTCCTCTGAATTCCGACACCTACACAATACCCTGTCTTTTAAAAACAATGTTGGAGTTCCCGACATTGAACTCTGCAAACAAGTGTGTTCTCAATTAAGTGAAGAACTTCTCCTGCCTGCCCCCCTCCACCCCAACCTCGCTTGATACGAGCGCTTGGCTCAGATGTGCTGGCCTCTAGAGGAATCACACCAGCACATTTTCCAGAAGGTTTCCCCCTCCCAAAATCCCATCGAATGGCTGTTTCTTATAAACCAACGGAGATAATTTCATGGCTTTTCCCTTTCATGGCCACCCACCTCCTCTTCCCAGCTAGCTTTGATATAAAAAGACAAATCCTTTCCCATTCACATCAAACGCAGGAGGGTCGCTCTGTGTCACCTACCCTGGGATTCTGACTCAAGCTATTCGGAAAAAAAAATAATGGAAAGAGCAGCTTGGTTTTAACTCGCCCGCAGTGCGTGTCACCGAGAGTTTTCGGGGTCATTGACAGATCAGTTTCATAGACCAAACAGATAAATAGGCAGGAGTTATTCTTTATTATTATTGCCCGTAATTTGTTCATGCCATAAGTGTGCTGAGTGCACTGCCGAGGATACCAGCCCTTCCTCAGGGAACGCCGGGGCTAAGTTGGACATGTGTTTTGTATCTTTTCAATGTGTATTCGAGCACCTCCAGCGCTGGATAGGCACTTTTAAAAACAAATTTCAAGTAATAACAATAACATGCTGAGTGATAACAACAGGCATGGGGGTGAGAGGAGGACGAGGGTTACAAAAATAAAGATCATGTGAATTGTTTTCTTTCTGTCACCCACGAGGCTTGGGATTTCTCTGGTTTGCTTTGAATGCTTTTGTCGTTCCTCTCTCTTTGGCAAGGAGAGATGGCAGGCTCGAGAGGCAGAGGAATTGCTGCTGGAGTAAAACGAGGCAGAGGAAAGGGGCTGTTCCTGCTGGGACCTGGGAAACCTTTGTCCTGAACTATTGCTGCAGGCTGAGGGACTGACTTAGAGAAGGGGAAAGAAGAAAATCTGCCACAACTGACAAAATTTCTGCCATCTCTGGTGCATCGGGTTGTCCTTAGTACAAGGCTTAACACCGATTTTATGAGGGTTAAATATCAAAAGGCCTTTCTTGCTCTCTACAACTACCTGAAAGGTGGTTGGAGTGAGATGGGTGTTGGTCTCTTCTCCCAGGTAACTAGCGATAGGACAAGAGATGATGGGCTTAAGTTGCACATGGGGAGATTTAGGTCGGATATTAGGAAACATTTCTATCCTGAAAGAGTGGCGAGGCCTCGGAACAGCCTGCCCAGGGAGGTGGTGGAGTCACCATCCCTGGAGGGGTTCAAAAAGCATTGTGTGTTGGGTCAAGAGGCTCTTAAGAACTGCCTACAAATTGGGGGTCTTCTGAGGAACATGAATCTGTCGGAGCCAGCTTCATAGCACCCAGAGGGAAGAGCCCAACGTGGGCAGATATTTGTGCTGCCATTTCCATTTGCCCTGGCTGCTGGAGCAGCCCTGATATTGCTGCCTGCTTGGGTGTAGAAGAACCAGCAGTTAGTTGGATTCACGGCAGGACTCGCCGGCTCTTGTTTAATCTCAAAAAGTGGGGTGTAAATTGGCTACTTTCTTCGACCTTAAATGCAGAGCAGTGAATAGTTTGCCTGAATTTAGGAATGTGGCCTCCTCGGTGTTGTCGGTGCATCTGACGGCAGCCCGGCAGCAAGGCTTTCATTAGCACAAGTGCCTTTTCGCCTGCGTTTCACATCCTGCAAATCCCTTCTCCTTCAACATACTTCTACCACCGCGTTCCCCGTGCCAAGTTCCGTGCCTGCCAGGAGATGTGGTCTCTGTGTGCTTTGTTTTCAGTTAAGTCTTTTTCTTCTTTCCTGGTAAGCATGTGAGAAATGCTGTGGCCTGTCGAGATAGAACAGATTTCGGCGTTTTCTCCATTGTGTGAATGAGTTCGTTGCTAGTAAAGCAAATTTGTTTATCAGATGCCGTTCGCAAAAATATTTGTTACACGTGCTGGGACTAATTTTTCATCAGTTATTTCCTTCGTGTGGGTATTCCAACGGGCTGCGTTTCATCTGATAACTTTTGCAGCTTATTAGGTGTGAATTTACTAGCTGCGAACAGTCGAATAATCTGAAGCTCACAGAAGAACCAAGCCGCGCCATCCGTGGTCTGATGATCTTTCTAAATAAGCTCTGGCCAAAGTTCGTATTTCACAATCTACTAAATAGCTTTCTTATGGATCCTAAGATGGACGTATACTGAGCGAGGCAACGGAGTTTATAATCTCTTTGGTATAAGGTGAACACTTTTGAACAGATCATGACATTATCAAAGTGCTATTTGAAATTAGCTCCACATGCTGTAGCAACGCTGCAAGATTGCACCCAGAAATTTTATTTTCAAATGGTTTTCATCCGAGTTCACCGAGGGTAAATTGGAAACACTTGAGTATATCCCACTTACGGATCTGTTAAGACCCACTTAATTTTAACATGCGGCTGTGTGGAGAGAGAGGGAGGAGAGCAGAGTTGTGGGATGGGGTGAGCTGGAATGGCTCTATCTACTGATGGCCTTCAAAATGGGCTAGATTGGACTAGATGATCTTAAAGGTCTCTTCCAGCTTAGGAAATTCTGCACTTCTCTGAATGTTTGAGCGGTGTGTACCTGCTAGCGATGGCACGAACGCTGCTGTGCAACCCCTGCTCTCCCGTCCGTGATTTTCCATGAAAGGTGAGATTTCCATATCAAGCCGGTGAGAATCAGCCGCTCACCTCTGCCTGCTTGTAGCAGAGGGTTAAGCGGAGGAGCTCAGGCTCTGCTCTGCCGTGGTGGTGGGAGCCAGTTGGCAGCGGCCCCAGAAGAAAAGCCAATCTAGAAATGCACTGGTTCTGCACTTCTGCTGGCAGGGCTCCCGGCTGGCTTTAAACCTGTCGTGCCAAAGCAGAGTTCTGCTCAGGAGGGTTTGGGAGTGGGGTGAGGAGTCACCCACTTCACTTGATCAGGCTCTGCAAGGCAAACCTGGTGATTTATTCTCTTTTTTGGGGGGGTGCGTGCTTGTTGGGTAATAAATGCATCAGAAATTCTAACTGATTTTAAATTATTTCCTTGCTTTAAGAGAAACTGTGTGAGGAAACTTGGTGTTGCAATGAGGGATTCAGATTTCTTACTTCACCGCCTTGAGGAGATGGGTAAAGGATCCAACTGCTTCAGCAATCCCTGGCTGCAAGAGATGCGGATGTTTCTAGGAGCTTTGTTACGCTTTACTTTTAGGCTAACAGTCTTCCTTATGTGAACATACTGCATCTGCTACTAGAGTCGAATAAAAAATGAGGTTTAGTACCAATGCCAAATAGTCTTTGTAGCTATTTGCAGAAGGTATTATAAAATAATCCGAGTTGTGATAATTAATCCAAACTTATGGGTCATTTGGAATAATGCCTGAAGGGAAAGACCACAATTTTATTAGGGCTAGTTCAGTTCTGCGTTTGTATTTATCAACAATATTTAATTACGGGCAGAAGCACTCACTATTAGTTGCGTCGAGTGTCTGGGTAACCTTCTGGTCCTATTAAGGATACTCAGCTTTAGTGGTGCTGATAGTATTTTTGTGGGTTAAGCAGGTTCTCAAGAACTGTGGGGTTCATCATGTTATTTCTAGCAGGTTTTCCGTGGTAGATGGGATATCTTTCTCCTAAAGGGACAATGTAGACGCTAGCTAGCTGTTGTCTGGAGGCCCCAGGCAGTGGCATGGAACAGCTATCGCAGCTCCAACACACCAACCATGCCAGAGGAGTCGATTCGAAAGCTGTGGTGTAAGTGATAGACTTGGTAGAGTAGGATAAATGGTTGGAGTTGATGATCTGAGAGGTCTTTTCCAACCTAGATGATTCTATGACTCCATCGCTCCTCCACATCTACAAGGATATGGTCTGCATTTTGAAAACGCTGTTCATCTCAAATCCTCATGCCCACAGCGTGAGCGTTGCTGAGTTTTGCACCAGAGCCCGGAGTTCAGCAGCACACGTGCACACCTTTACATCTGGAGCTTTTATGAATCGTTTGGAGGAACTGTTACTAAGCAGCAGCAGCGGCGGCTATATCGGGGCTCCATTTTATAAAGAGGAAGGGCTGTGTTACTCCTTTTGCTTCCAAAGAATTCATTTGTTTTGCATTCCCAGAAGGTACTTTTATTCTCCCAGAAAGGTCAAGCAGAAACATTGATGTAAGTCCTGTTGATGGCAGTTTTGTTGGATTTCCAGCAATTGCAGTGGAACATATTTATAACAAGTATGTTTCTCTCTAGGGTGATACCATTAGTCAAAATATGCTTTCTCATATTTCCACTACATAAACACAAATATCTGTTAAGATTCAAACTTACTGGTCTTGAGGATTCCCACAGCCACATCTCATTAGTGGTTCGGAAGCCTGAGCTAGCCATGGTTTCAATTTGGGATGAAAAGGTTTCGTTAGGAGAAAAGAACTTCAACCAAACTCGAAGGTTGAAAAACAGGATAGTATTCCATGTGTGGGCTGTTGTCCTGGAGAAAACAGCAACCACGAGAAGTCCGATACTCTAAACGTACAACTTGTGATTGAACGCTAAGGATCCAGGCAGGGCTGGGTTCGGTGCCCAGGTCTCAGCTGTGATTTTGTGCCATTTCCACAGTAGTTCGCATCTCACAAATTTAATTATGCTCAATGAGCTACTAATATATCTGTCATCCCTGATGTGATGTAGCCACTTACTCTGTGTACGGCTCTCTGCAAGTATTCCAGAATATGCTGGTGTCTCAGCGGGAACTGTAGGGAAGCAAACTGTCCACGAATACAATCGTCAGGAGCAGACTTGACAAATAAAACTGCATTACTGGGAAAAGCGCAGCCCAGAAGTCGTAAGTGCCACAGCCGCGGTGATAAATGAGTTCTGCATCCCCAGCTCCATTGCGTATCTTCATTCACAAGACTTCTGATGAAATAATGTGACAGTGCTAATCTAGAGAGTGTCCAGATAAAGAGGCAAATGCCAATGAAGTTGAAATGACTTTTTAGGTCTCAATGTACCAACGAGCTGGCTCTGAGCTGGTTATTGAAAGGAAAGCCGCAGGCTTCTCTCCTCGTGTGAAGCCTTAGGAGGACGTCTCTACAGTGGGTTTCAGCTGTCAACTTCCACGTACATCCCAGCAGGAGCAGAGCTTGGTACAGACGCTAGTTTTGTAAGAATTTTTAGATACCTCAAACGCAACATTTACATGCAAACCTCACTGCTACACGTGGAACAAAAGTGACTAGAACTTGGAAGTACAAACGTTGAAATGCAGCTGTTCGAGGTGCAGACCTTCTCTTTCTTGGGGTCTATCAGCAAATCCATTACCTATTTCTTGGCAGCAGGATCGCTAGCTGCTCTACATGTCCTAGGACCTCAGTGAGTTGAAACAGAATTGCAGGACGAAGTTCCAAGGGCTAGCATGAAGGGCGTTGTTATGTATCACTATGTTAAAAACACTAACTACAGTTTAGCGGGGGAAAAACTGGCCAAATACTGCCTACTTCAGTCTGCCAATATTTATGAGCACTCTTGGGGCTCATCGGCATTAGAAGAGAAGAGCGAATCTAGCGGTTAGATTATGTTCCGAAAATTTTGGGCCAAAACTTGTTTTTCACACAGCATTTCAAGAAAAGTATTTTGTTTTTCCCACAGATTGTAATGGACAGTTGACAGTAAATTGCATTTTTCTAAGGGTCATCAGCTGTAATTCACAACACCCATTATTACACCCTCAGCAGGCAGAATCCGGACTAGCTGAAGCTTGTATAAGGTGAGAGAAAACAGATGTAGATTGTCCAAGGCAGGTTTAACCAGCAGCAGTCTCTACGCTATTCATTTTTTTCCTGTATATTGAAGACTAAAAATGACAAGTGGAAGTATTTTAAAGTGCCCTAGTTTGATATGAAATGGATTTATTGGAGGTTCGTAACAATGTGAACAGAGCATTCATCACTGATGGATTCAGTCGTGTCCCAATGAATAGAATTTGCTGTTAGATGAAGCTAAAATAGATTACATGCCAGATTACAAGAGAGAAATCGTCTCTGATAGGAATAGAGAACAGTTTGAATTACACAATACCCACCAAATCTTCTTTCCTCTCTGATTAATGGACTATTAACAGGAAAAAAAGTAATAATAATAATAGGAGAACACAGAGGTGAAGAATTAAATCGTGATTTTGGAAATCAGGTTTGGGGCCCCCAGACTTTCACCAATGGTTTGGCAGTTGAAATTAAGTGTAGGAATAGAGTCATGTGGATGACACGGGCTTTTCTTCTGATGACTTTCATTTACATCTCATCAGTTACAGGCTTCTCTCTACCCCCAACTTCTCTACCCTGAGATCTCTATCAGATAATGACAGCGAAGGAAATGTGCGCTGGAATTGAAGGCAAAATAATAACGAAGAAAATGGGCGTTGTCTCTACACTACAGTAAAAAGAACAATTTTCTCCATTAGAATCTCTCCATGACTGCCACTAGAAGATGGTTCCCTGGACTTACCCCAGTTATGCTCGAGCCTTTCTGTTGCTGCTGAGATGGCTGAACAACGTGAAAAGAAAACCGGTGGGGAAGAGCTCACGACTGGCTTTTGAAAAGAGATTAAAGGATTAAATAATTAGAATTTGGATAAATGACAATTAAGGATGAGGAAACCTTCTAAGAGTAATTGAAGCTGAGCAGTAGAGCTACTCAGTATTTTCTGTGGGGCCACAGGGAGAAAGAACCTGAGGGTAAAACCTGAAATTTGGTCCAGTCATTGGAAGATATTTCTTGTGGGGCTTCCCATACATTTTCCAAATTNATATTTCTTGTGGGGCTTCCCATACATTTTCCAAATTAATATATTACTTATACATGAAAGCACCAAAAAATCGGTCATGGGACCAGCTAAACTTTTGTATATCTTGGATTGGTAGCTTTAAAAAGGCAAACATTTTAAGAGATTTAAACTTTTTCTCCAAAAAATAAACAATTCCAGTCTCCTAGCAACAGTTCCAGAGCTGATTACAAATATCAGGCTTCCTAGGGCATTGCGGAATTCATTCGAG
>WEIS01082972.1:326-18341 GCA_013389965.1 Todus mexicanus
AAATTCCCGTTGTCGTTCTAGTGAGAAAAGAATAAAAAGTCATATTGGGAAAGTGTTGCCTCCTTCCTGGAAACCTGGGACGAAATTCCCCCACTTGTAGTCAGCAAGCCCTTCCCCACAAGCGTTAATGTTTCTTATGTGAAAACAAGGAATGATAATAATTTTAAAACCTCCTCAAGTGAATGTTTACCTGTTTCCATAGAGATGGAACATAACTCTCCAGAATATTAGCTAAATGACCACTCAACAGCCCACACCCAGGACATGTGAAGGGAGAAGGGATGTGGCGATGACAATCAGCAAGTGCCTCTGGAGCCTGTCCTGTGCAGAATCAGCCTGTAATGTCAGAAAATGAAATACAGACATTTGTTCAGGCTTTGTTTCAGCCAAAGAAGTTGTGAATTAGGGGGTTTTTTGAGTTTTCAAGCTGTGCTCAAGACCTCTGTCATGGAACCTGCCAATGCATGGCTGAGATGGCACATTTTCCCTGTCTCCACACCCCCTTTCTTCTTGTGTTCCCTCTCTCCTCTTTAAATTCATCTTCCTAATAGTAAGGGATTAGAGCCAAAAGTTCCCTAATTCTGGAAACTTCTTGACTCTGAGGTTTTGACTTAATTTGTCTTTACCTGATGATGTGAGTGAACTACAAGCCTGTTGACTTCTGTAGTGTTATCCAAGACTAAATCAGTATATACCTGATCTACAAAGGAACCATTGTTCAGTATGTTGGCATTTGATCATGCTGGAGAATGAAAGCCATATTTGAGTGAGGCCTACAAGTGCCTCATTACTGCACTGTAAACAACTGGATATTACAGTAATGGACAAGCCTTTGAGTGCTACGAATGGCTTCACATTCACTTTATTGATTTACAATGTTCACAGTGATGGTCTGCTGTAATAAATACAAATGCCATGGTGTAGAAATGTCAGAACAACTTATTAAAAATGTGTCTCTTCCTTGCTCGTGCAGTACAGCATGGATGTCTGCACAGCTGCAGGATTGTGGCTCAAAATTCAACTTTGAGAGAATGTAAATTCAGCATATAAACAGAACCTGTACTGGCCAGCCCTTTCCTTTTGTGTTGTGTTTCTGTCTAACAGACAGGACTTCTCCTGTGCCTTGGAACACATTTCACATCACAGAAAAGAATATATTGTCTCTCACATCTCAGGAGAGTTGAGGTGGTGCCAGGTCTCAGCCCACATACCACTGGTAGTTCTCTGCTCACCTTCCACCATTTAGAGGAGCAGGAAGTAACACTGGAGCCAACATTTCTCTCAACAGTATAATTGTTTTATCTCAGCATGGAAAACCTTCAACCTTTACCAGGGCTGTCATACAAACAAGAGACTTGTGGTAGATCACACACGTGCTTCTGCTGCGTGCATATAAAGTATGCGTGCATACTGTTATATATAGATATGTCTGTGTGTGTATCTACCTCTCTCTCAGGATATATGTGTATAAATTAATACTCTTCAACAAGATCAACACTTTGAATAACATCTGCTTGATCTTTTGATTCACTGGAGAGTAAGAGGCAACCTTCTGACGAAAACTGCTTGTGTCCATATGCATGCCTGCTGATGTATGGTTTCTCAATCCACTCTTTTCTGTGATAACTGAGTTGTTCTTTAGCTCCTGGCTGGACTCTTTCACTACTGAGTGAATTCATACATTGCCTGGCAACTTCTCGCTTGGGTTTCCCCACATGTTGTCCCTATATCTGCTTTAGCTTATTATGCAAAAGGATGTTGCAGTGAAAAATTTGTCCATATCTACTACCTATAGGTAGGATTTACTGTTGGAAACCTCTGAGTCCCACCTGCTCCAAACTCTAAGTAGTGGAGGAAAGTGAGAATGAGACTGGGAAAATTGCTTCTCTATGTAGGAAAAATGATAGACTATTTATGGTAACCAAAATAAGCATGAATTTATGAATGAGTATGGAGTGTGATGGGGGCCACGGAAAAGCTGGGAGTAGTGGATGGAAACCTCTTACTGGAAATTGCAGTGTTTTTCCACAATGATGAATATAAATATTGCCTGTACTCCAAGAATGTACACTTATATAAACATTCAGATAGATATTTCCATGATATTTATCAGCCTTAGCACTTTGCAGATGACAACTGAATTAAACCTTATCATACATTATTTAAAGGAGAATTACTGTGCTCATCATGCAGACTGAACAATAGAAAGGGTAGATGACTTAGTCCATATACAGGGCTTGTGGCAAAACTAAATCCATAAGCTCTGTTTCCATGACACTATTCTTTGTTCTTGTAGAAAAAGTCCTTTGTATGTATAGCAAAAGCCCTCTTAAGTTTAGTAACAGAAGAGATCTATGGAATTTCACAGAAATCTGTAGATATAACTGCAGAAACTGCCAGGACCCCCTTATTTTTTAGTGCTGTTCTCCTTGTTGTTCAGGTAGTTCTATGGATTTAGAGGTTTCCTATAGGGTTGTGCTGTAGATACTCTAGGAAATAGGAGAGTCTTGAACAGGATAAAGAAGGTGCAATTCTTTGCTCTCCAAAGTCCTCCATTTGGTAGGCATGTCAGGAGAGGGGAGGAGAGCCTGCTGTTAACCTCATTTGATGGATAGTCCCTGAGGCACCACTGCCATCTGGTGAAAGCTAGAGCAGCCCATGGGGATGTGTTAGGGAGCCATAACTGACAGCCTTACCACTCACTAAGCTCAGCAGAAAGTGAGCACAGTCTGGCCCACAGAATTTTATTGAGACTTTTTCTTTGGAGTTTTTCTTTTTAAGATACTTTTAGGTTTCTACAGCAAATCCATAATTTCTTGTACAGTCTTTGCACACTCATCAAAAATTCTAGCTATTAAGCTCTGAAGACCATCTCTATGAGGAAATCATGATGATGTCCACTCAGACTTGGGAAGGTTTTTGCCTGTGCAAACCCATTTTTGAAGCATGTGAGAAAGAGCTATCCTGCCTGTATTGTGTAAATACCCTGTTGAGGAGCAGCCAGTAGTGATTACTTCTGCAACATCAAACACTCTTAATGGTCAAATTTGTCAAAAAAGAAAGCAAAATGCTTGTCTTAAGTCTGCAAGCAGCTATTGTCTGTTCAGTTCCCTGGGCTATTGAAAATAACCTGGTACATATCAAGGATGCTCAAAACTTGTCTTGGCCAGACTGACTCTCTGTCCTCAGAGGCCAAGGGAAAGGGAGCTGTTGGCATGAGCAAGCTAGTACTGGTATGTATGCTTTGTGTGGAGCCAATCTGAATAAAGTAGAAATTACTCCAAGAAGTAGTGGGTATTTTTCTGTTACTGACCTGATATCACACATGGAATAGAGGAAGCCAACACACATGGTGTCTCCTGGGGGTTGATCCAATTCAACCTGTAGGCTGAAGTGAGTAGAAAACTACTGAGTAAATCGACTCTGGATCAGGCACCAACCTCCTGTTATCAGAGTTCTGTGTAAGTGATGTGTGGGTGGGCAAAATCTCTCCAGCAGAATTGTACCCATAGTTTAAATGTCAGTTCGCTGGGGTGATGGATGTAGACTAACATTTTCTTTCTCCTTCCACTCTTACTTTTAACAACAAAAAATGTTTATATGGGTTTATATACCTTGGAAATGTATTATTAAAGTGTTTATGGGGTTGTGGGGTTTTTTTACTTTAAATCTCAGAATCACATACACAAATAGTATCAATTGCTGTTTCAACAAGGAGAGAATGTGTTGCAATCAATATTGTATATTATATCCCGGGGTCTGTTGTGAGCAGATAGTATTAAGACATAAATAATTTATTTACTATCTCAGTAGAGGCCCAAAGTCTTTAAAGAGGAATAGGTCAAGTTTTGGTCAGTCTTTGGTCAAGCTCTTTAATGACGTTGCAACTGCCGAGGTTAACTTTGCTGTAGTGGGAACCCATTAACTTCAATGGAATTAAACAGCCAACTCTTTAAGGGAAGCAGAAAATGCACAGGCTTAACAACTACCTAATAGGTTTTTCAACACAACAAAAACAAAGGAAACAAAGAGATTTCTACTTCTGATAATCAATTTTGCATCCTGGAGAACATACCGCATAAAGTACTGGGAGCTATGAGAAGCCAATTCTTTACACTCCCAGCCAGAACGGAGCTAGAGGCCTGGCCTGAATACAGCATGTCATTATGATTAATTATGGGTAATGAGTGTTTTATGAACCTAAGAAAGAAAAGCATTTATTTTGCTGGTATTATAGTGGTAGCGTCTTGTTTTGTTTTAAAGCTGGGAGTGCTAAGCCAAACAGATGATGAAACCCCCTTTATTAGCTCTTTTGTTTTTCTGTAGACTGTTACTAGACTTATGGGGCCAAATCCCCATCACACAGTGGCTTTGTCAGTGCAAGAGACAAGGATTCAGTCCAGGAGCTCTGGGATTTCATATTCTTTCCTTTTGTTCTGTTTAATTCATTTTCTGTGGTAGAAACCCCTAGTCCTATCTAGGATGCTGTTCAACAAGCATAAGAGGAGGCAGGGCTAGCCTGTCCCAGAAGAGGTTTGCTGCTGGGAGTTTATTAGCTCTGGGCCTGACTCGAAGCTTGCTGGAACCTCTAGGAATATTTCTCTTCATTTCTGCAAGCCCTCAGACCAGACCCCTGGGGACTTATCTAGAAACTGCACCTCAGGGTGATGAAAGCTTGAAAACAGCCATGGCCAAGGGGACAGGGCTGTGACAAAGGTCCTTCTCAAATGATCCTGCCTAGAATAGACACCCAGGGCCATGTCAACCACCACTGCCATTCCAGGGCACACTTCTCCATGAAAGCTCAGGGAGTTTCCATCCCTCCAGGATCTTCATACTTCCCAGACAGGTGCCTGTGCTAAGTCAGCAATGAGCATGCTGTTGGCTTTATCTGCAGAGGTATTCTTGCAGAGGGGCAGCAAGAGGATGAAAACCCTTTGCTTCATCCCTGTGGATTAGGGAACTGGGGACAGCAGAGCAGGACAAGGGCTTTTGGCTCTATTGGGCCCTAAGTTTAAAGAGGGGCTAAAAAATAGGGGGGAAAGTAGGGGGGAAAGAGAAAACCAGAAGAGAAAAGAGCTGAGCCAGCGAGAGCCGTGGTTTCTGGCTGTTCCCCACTGCACCAGGAGGTGGTGCAAAGCCCCCGCTCATCCCAGAGACAGGAGACAAATTCCATTCTTCCAGAGACTATTCTCTAACTTGTATTACCCAGGAAAAATACTAGAGGTTTAACCCTCCTCAGTATGCTTCTCTAACTCTGATATTTTGGTATGTGTTTAAGGCTGACTATATTAACTTTGCGAGAAGATGAAAATGCAGGGCAACTTTCTACAGCTAACTGCTAGCACCACACTGCAGTAATGGTAGTAAAATAAAGGTATTACCAAATTACTTCTAAAATATTATATTTATAGGACAAATTATTCTCACTGTACAGAATGCAGACAAAAATGTGATCAGATTTTAAATTATCGGTGTTTGTGGTTTACATTTTGTACAATTGTTTTCTTCTTCATTTTTTAACTTTACCATAAAATAATACTAAAATAAGAGTAAAAATAAATAGAGTTTCATTAACCGTGGTTTTAACGTGTATTAATTAGAAACAAATTAAAAGCCATGTCATGAAAGGGTGTTGTCAGTTATCTCTTGCTCAAACAAGAAACTGCTAAATGTTTTCCCTTTCTCCTTACTGAAATACTATACATTTATAATAACAAACTTGTAAATATATTATGTGGACTTTGATACTAATTTAACAAAACAGTTGATTTCTTTTTGTGACACAACTGTGAACAACATGGCTTGATTGCTGAATTACTGAAACGTTGATGAAATAAATACGTTAGTTTCAGGTATACTGAAGTTTTTACTTCATTTTTAAAATCTCAGTGTATGATTACAAAGCTTTCTTGTGAAAACTTTTTAACACTGTAAGAAAAAAATTATACAGAGTTCAGTTTACACAGAAATTAAAAAATAGCTTCAGTTTATTTTTCCTCAAATTACAGAAATTCTGGTTTGGTTTTTGAAGTAGAACAAGGATCTATAAAAGAAGCATTCATTTCAGCTTCTTAATTGTTAATGATTAGCAATACCTATTACGGGATATTCAGACTACCAGTTTACAAAAACCAGTATATATCACCATATTTTCTCTGGAACAAAATTAAATATAACCTTTTTAGAATTTATTTTTTGACAGCTTTTCTCTTTTCCCCTGTCCTTCCTGGCTAACAAATATTTTTTCATGCAAATTTTAAATATGTTCCAGGTACAAAAGGTTGCATTGTTTTTATGAATGCCGATTTCTTCCAGCAGTATGTATACATGTTGTAACAAGCATACCTCAATTCAACATGTTGTTAAATAATCTTTTTTAAGGCATGTGGGAAAATAAGTTGGAAAATAAGTAAGGTTTAAAAAAGAAAAGATAATTAAATTTGTACTAACTTGGTTAGTTCTTAGAATTCTGAGAAATGTTGAATAGATTTTTTTTTTATCCCTACCTTAATAATAACACATACACATATTTGTTTTGCATTTTGCTTTGAAGGTGGGTGTCACTTTGAAAGTGAGTGTTTAGAGGGGAATAATGATGGACAGCTGTAAATGTAAATATACAAATCATCATCCGAAAGACTCGATAGCATATTATTCTAAATTTCAGGTCAAAAAGCTTTTAGAAGATTGGATCAGAATCTCTGTTGCTTTAAATCAGTGTAACTTTACTGGAGTCAATGGAGCTACATTGGCTTGTATCAGCTAAGAATCTGTGCTCTTGTTTTGAATTTTATTTGAAGCGCAAGCTCTTTTTCACAAACCTTTAAAAGTTCAGCTTTGCTTATTCAAGAAAATTAATGTTTTGAACTGTGACTTAGAGTATTAAAAAACCGTTTCAGAATATAGCCAGATTTTTGGTTCTTGGTAATTTAACTTTCCCTTATTATCTTTAGAGAATGTCATTTTCCGAGCATGCTAATGCAGCAAACTTTTATACCATCATTAAGGATCACGGTTTATTGGATTTCGTCTGACTACTCAAGCAAACATTTGTTTAGTGACACTCTTAAATACAAGACTGTACTACAAATGTCAGAAATGCTGTTTGAAAGTTTATGAGTGAAAAAATTTTTGTTTTTAAGAGAACCCAGAAAGGAATGAAAATAGGAAAGTTTCGCATTAACTTTCTCTGTGGTGCTACAAGAAAGCTATTTGACTCTTGGGATTTTTACAAGTATATTATGTGACAGTAACAAAATTTATAATTAAATTTGGGGAAAACATGCATAAGGTACAGATATAGCTCAAGAATTGTAGATGCAGGTACATATCACCCTTAAGCAATCATTTTCTTTGACAGCTCGTGATATCAACAATTGATATTCTAACATCACCACGACTTTATTGCGATCTTCATGTTGTTAATGGGAAGCTTTGTATGTTATTCCCTTTCTTTTCATCTTTTTTCTTTTGTTTAGCTGGTTAAAAAAGGGGGGGGGGAAAGTGGAGAAACTGCATTTTGCACTTTTTATAAGCATTGCTGAAAAATCTGTCACAGCTACCAAGGAAAACTAAAGAAAACGAGAAACAGAAAGACTATTATTTATAGCCAGCAAGATACAGTATGGCACCATATGGTAGAATTTATCAAATTCTTTACTTTCTCATGCAGGGCGAATAGGAGCCATAGACAGTTCCCTCTTGCAGTCCTTGCTTTGCTAACCACTCATTCATTTATGCTGTGGGCTAAATTCTGCTTGACCTACTGCTTTTACACCCCTGAACTTACTGATGAGGGCACCACAAGCAAGGATTGGCCCTCTGTGTTTATTTCTTGTTTCTGCAAATGCAGTTTTGCTCAGAATGCAGTTTGTATTTCAATCAACTAAAACAAGAGGACGGATAAATTAATGCCTGACTTAGCTCTTCACATCTGATATTTAAACGCAACAGTAGTCTTCCGAGGATTTAAGTTTGCAGGGTGACACTTACCAGGTGTAAGGTGCTGTAAGGTTAAGAAGCATCAAACCTATAATAAGAGTCTGACTTCCTCTTCATTTTGTCTCCTTTTGTGTTACATACTAGGGCAAGGAAGGTCTGCCAATCACTATCATTTCTTTTTCTTGTTCTGTAAAGACTGGGTCGTCACAGCAACAGGCCTGTGACAGGCTGGTATCCATTTAGAGCTCCAGGGGGGTCCTAATAGGATTGAACCAAAAGATCAAGTGAATAGCTTCCTATTTTAGATTTGTAATAACTCTGAACTGCTTGCATATACATGGACCTTACAGTGTTATGAGGAGACTTTTTACCAGAGAAAAATCTGTCTCTTCTAAGAGCGCTGTACTTTCGAATGGATACCCCTTAGCCTACTCCATCCTCAGAAAAAAAGGAAGAGAAACCCCAAACCAAACAAAAATTAAGCCCAGTTCTCCTTCTCCTGCACACATGAAACTGGAAGGTGTTATTTCCTTTCATTAATTCATTTTACCAGATCAAAGTAAATAGTCTGTTTATAGAGAACAAAGAAAGCCCTTTTTGGTATTCTGTTGAAGTCGCTATCAGATTCAGAAGTTTACTCATCTTTCTGAAATCTGGCAAGGCTGCATGCTGCTGAGATTACAGCCAAACGACTCATGCAAAATGAGCAAATAAATTCCAAGAAAAAAGCCCCAACAAAATTCTAACAGAGAAAGAGTTAGGAGGGGGCATTTCATTGAACTCAGAGACTCGTGACAGACTAGAGCACTCTCATTCAGCTTGCAGAGGGGCCTTTGGTAAACCCACAGTACTCAGCACACAGAGGAAGAACAGCTGGCGAAGAGAGGGACCTGTATTTTGTTCAAGTTATTTACACTGATTATGAAATCTATAAGGAAATAGATGTTGCTTCATATGTTTCATTCCCATCCAAATTCTTATATTTATTGTTTATTAGGAACAGTGCTTTATGTGGAACTTCTTGCAGGGCAAGGTCCCAGAAGTATATGTATCAAGAGCTAAAGGGGTAGATTCTGATCGCTAGCTCATTTTCCTAAAGTAAGGCTTCTGAAGTATCTCATTCAGAGAGGGACAGCAGGTTGGGCTGTCATATAACCTGTGCTGTCAAAAGGTTTTGATGTCTTCTCTCAAGGCACAGAGAGCTAACTCCAGTTTAGGTTGTGAAGGCGATTGGGTATTGAAGATCCTAACACTGTCTCGCAGGGATGCCGTGATTTGGGGGTGTGTGCTGTGGTATCTCCACTTTGATGACACTATGCCAAGTTATGACACCTGAACACTTGACCTGGAGAGGCTTTCTTTTGAGTACTATCCTTGTGCTCATTTTATTGCTACTTAGATGATAATCAATGCCAGCTACTATAACCAGTCTGAGACCATTTCTAGACCATCTCTAAATCTCTCTTTTAGCCAGCAGAATTTTTAGTCTTTGCCAACTCCATTCTTCCCTGGAAAATATTTTGGGTTTAGCCACAGTGTGCTTTCATCATCTTAAATCCAACACTAGACTCTTTCAGGGGGCTCTTCCATTTTAAATACCTGCAGTTTCTATACTAACAGTGCAAGATTCACACACATCATGAAATACTCACAAGGACTGTGTCTGATTAAGTAAATACTTTAAATACTTCCCGTGTAGGATCTTGGCACATACATATATTCCTGGCACTTCCACCAGTACCAATTTTGAAGGGGATTTTGCATAGATTAGGGACCCAAAGGCACTCAGTTAATTAGAATTAGGGGCATCCTTCTGTGAGAAAGGATTAGGCAGGTAAAAGACTAGGACTGTGATCCATCAACCTATAGGGACAATAGTGAAACTGCAGTTCATTGGTTTGGACCCTGTGTGCGGAGTTGAGATACATGACAATGAGCACAAAGATGAAGGGAGCACTGGGGGAGGAACTGTATAGCAAAACCCAGGGGCCTCAGGACAGGGCTTTGAATGGATCTTCCAAGGCATGTTTTCCCTAAACCCAAATTTCTCAAACTTCCCTTCTGCATTCAGCCATATCAAAAGATAGGCACGCCTACCTGTTTTTGATAAAGGTTTTTGCAAGGGTTTCTGTTTATTTTTACTCAGATTTCTTCAAGAAAACAGAGTAACATGGTCTGAAAAACTGGAATAGGTTTGAAGTTTTGTGTATATTTTATTACGATTTTAATTTTATTTTGATGGAGGCTTTTGGCATGCTTTCTATGATTCAAAATAAGAGGGTATTTTTTATTTGCTATAGCATTCCTTTGAAAGACCTGTATTATGAAGACTTTCGTTCTTGCAAAGCAAGTCTTAAAGGATGTTCTTAACAAAGAACATCCTCATTTACCTGTAAGGTCTGATGTTTTGATTGAATTATCTCAGAAGCTTTGAATGTTGCCTTCCAGTTGTGAAGGAAGCAGAAAGCCTTTACAGCAAAGAAGATAAAAATCAAGTTCTAGTCCCATACTTGGTTGCTAATTATATTGGAACCACATTATACTTTTAAACTTTGAAATCTGAAATTTGCACGCAAGAAAAGAAAAAACGTCAAGCACGTTCTTTAAATGCTTTCCTTATTTCTTCTCTTCTATTCAGCCAGGTCTACCAGCTTGACATTGGTGTCGCTGTCAAGTCCCTGAAGAGGAAGGTTTGGTTTTCTGATGTCATTTATGCGAGGTTAGCTTTCCATCTATGTCTGAAGTACTATACTGTGTTGCAGCAACATCCCTCTCATAAAAATAAATAATCATTCCCTTTTTTTTTCTCTTGTTTTGCTCCTGTTTAAATTTAGATCTCACTTGTTCTCTGCTGCTTTGCAGTCATTTTGGATCTGCTTACTTCCTGGCTGCTGCAGGTGGTGAGGCCATAGTCACTGCTTTAAGGACACTTGACAAATTACACTTTTGACTTAAAAAAAAAAGCAGCTCTAAACCTAATATGCTGATTTGGGATTCCCCCCCTCTCCTCAACTTTCAGGCCTCAGAAAAGAGCTGCAAGTTTAACATGATGAAATCACCTTCTTTAAAGGATTATTGATTATTCAGTCCATTTCCATGGAGAAGCTAGCTGGCAGTGCTGAGGCCTGAGCTAACACACAAGTGCAACCAGAATCTGGCTGTCTGCTGAAGGACATGCTCTTCCATCTTCACCTGCAGAAGAAACAACTTTACCAGGCTTTTAAGATATATTTACAATGTTTATTTTTTCAGCATATGAGCTCAGCTGTGCATTGAATAAGTGTTTGTAGATGAAGAATTTACTCAGAGCAAAATGCTGGTGTCTGCACTGAGACTCGTGGCTGTTTCTGCCACTTTCAGGACTAAACTTTTCACAACTGGTTTCTGAGTCAGGCTCTTCATCAGTTTGATGTCTCTGATGAAATGTTTCTAAAATGACCCTGAATAAACAAGGTTTGATAAAGGTGTCTCTCCTCACCTTTCTTCTGGCTGTCTCCAAGTCTGGCTATCCTGACTCCTGTAAGATAAAGACCCTTTCCATGAGGAAAACAAATATTTTATTTAACCGTGACATCTGATGCATTTTCTCTTTCGTCCTGATCTAGACTGAGCTGTCCAGGTCAGGACTGGTCACCTTTGCTATTATTCTGTAACCTGTCCGCAGGAGAGAATTACTTTTTGTTTTATGTTGTACAGCACCTGGCTCCTGACATGGTGCTAGTACAAATAATACTAATGTACAGTACCTGGCACAGCAACACCTTATGCTCTCCATATGTGGCACTGCCATAAATGTGACAGTGCAATATGTCCAGTCAACACAGAGAATTACCTCGTGCTGAAATTAAATGGATGCGGGTGCTCTTGATGATAAATCTACCAACCCTAGTCTATGCTTTTATTTATGCAATTAGCTGGAGTGAGGGATGGGATCTTTTTCTGATAAACTATCTGCTTTTCAGCTGCAAACACAAGATCCTTTCCAAGGGTTTTTCTGATCATGACCTGGCAGAGCTGTGTTATTGCTCTGTGTGATGGATCCCCTGGGGCTTCTTTGACTCTAGATCTGGCTATGACACTTTATGTCAGCGTGGCTTGGAGTAGAGTCTCCACACTCACCACCCATTTTTACTTCCCCCCTCATGAAGGCTGTGCTTTCTGCCCTGTGATGCCTCCTCTTCTGCAAGGTTTGAACAGGAATCCAAGAGGTGGCTCCAGCTGGAAGCTCTAAGATGGGGGAATCTCTCTGTGAAAGGGATAAAGACTACTAAGTTGTTGGCGTGCAAGCAAAACAGCACTTAAAAATCAGAATAAGTAGTAAACATGAGAATAAGCAGTACTTCAGTGTGGACGGCACACAGCTCGGTCCGTCCTCAGTACCAGGCAGGCCGGTGTGTGGAGACAGCAGCACTGCCATGGACATGCAACCCTCACAGGCCTCAGTGGCCATGACCTTGCAGGGGCCTCCCGCTGCCTGTAGCCCAGGATGCCCCTGCAGCCCAGCCTGGGCTCTCCTCCCTGCCCCACAGGGCCAGGGCACACCGGTTTTCAACACCACTGATGTCCCAGCCTGGCCTCGGCTCCTCATCGATGTGAACCTACCTGTGGGTCTGGACTGAGCCCCAGACTTGTGCTGAGCCCAGCCGCCATCAGGACCCTGCCCAGCTCCCTCACCCAGTGCAGGGGAGATGCCCCAGCAGGGCCCACTCGGCTCCCTGCTCCCATCTTGTGGGAGGTGAGCTGCTGGAGAGGGACATTAACCCCAAAAGAAATGCTGAGGGAACAAGAATCGTGGGGACATTCATTTCTGAGGCATTTTGTGTATGCTGGCCTGGTTCCTATATCCAAGACATCGCTTGCCCGGACAGCAGGTACAAGTTCCCTTTCGCTTTGCACTGATCTTTGTTCTTTTTTCTTGACATGCTCAGTTTATATCATATTGATGACTTTCTCAAGTATGATATTATTCGTGTCATTTATGTTTATATTATACCAGTGTGGTAAAGGTGAGGGAGCCCATTGTTCTGGTGTAACTGCATTTTCCCAGTAGAAATTGGAGCATCAGAGGTTTTGGATTCATTTTCCTCCTTTCCTTGTAGGCCCGCAGTATTTCAGCTCCACTAACCTGGCGTGGAATATTGAAATTTATTTTTGTTTTGCTTTGTCTGAATGCAGACCACAGCAATAAGCCTCAGGTCTGCCAGGCTTCTGAAGCAGTTACACTTAGGAAAGTTCTAGAGCTTTCTGAGGAAGAAGGGAAGAGCAAGGAAGAGAAAGGCTGGATCTTATGCACCATTTTTTGTTTTCTCTCAGCTGGTTTTATTTGAGCTTGTTTGCTCTAACTTTCACTGGAGAAAGTCAGTACGTGGCATGGCAGGCTCTGAATTTTACGTAACTTCTCTGTACCACTTTCCTACCATCTATTCTTTCAGAGTGCCTCAAAACCCCCACAAAATAAACAAACAAACAAAACAAAGAAGAAGTAGCAGCAGTACTAGACCCTAAAAGTGTGCACTCAGAACGTTACTGCGGAAAAGCTTGTCTGCTAAAAATCTGTCTTGGCTTGCTACACACCAAATTTCCCACATAGGCAATCCCTCTGGCTGAGAGAAAGAGGACAATTGGGGCATAAATCTTTTAAATTAGTAAAATGATAGCTGTCTTGGCAATGGCAGATCTGATAAAGTATATTCCACCTGTTGTGGAGAGGCAGCATATGGCCACAGCAATCTGTAGTCCAGTCAGAAATGCAAGGATTTAAGTCCTAGCCTGGAAAGATATCTCATCACTATCTCTCCTCAGCCCTGTCTTTACATAAGTCTGTTCACGTGGCATGAGGCAAAGAAAGGGGATGTTGTTTGGTAGTTGTGCTCTGGGTATGAGGAGTGCTGGGCTTGGCTGAACGTTACAGAAATTTCCAGATCATCAATGCTGCAGCAAAACCCATGCGTATATTCCCATCTACATCCCACCTCCTGGATCTCAGGCATTTTCAAATGGGCATGCAAAAACTTTCCTCTCTAGAACCTACAACACTTATAAAACTCTCAATTACTGTTAATTGTTCGAAGTTGTCATTTTCTATGTTGCTAAGTCCAAGAGTAGATGTAATAGTTAAATACAGGGAATATCTGTAAATGCTTCCTCTAGACTTCCTACTCCTGGGAGGAAGAGCCTCGTACTAAGAAAGATTCTGCAGAGATGCTTCACTTTATTTTATTTCATGTAGTTATAAACTTTCACAATTTCGACTTTCTGTAATTTTCCCCTTGGTTAGACAAAATGCACCAAACAATCCACAAATTAGTGTGAGACAGGAACATTTGTATAGGTGATCAAGGAATCTCTCTTTTCATAACCACATTGAAAGGGTCTACCTAAGCTTCCATGTAAACCAGACATAGACTGTGATTAAGTTCTGCTGAACAAGATTGAAGGTTCCTGCTGAGAATCTGAAAAGGTAATTTTAATGATGTAAGGAAAACCTCTCTGAAATCAATACAGGAAAGAGAGGCTGACAGTTTTATTATTCATTATCTTCTATTAAAGAGCTGTTTAAGAGTATTCATGATACTTCCTAGAATTTGGGGGAAGATATTGATAAAGCTTATGCTTGATGTTTATGTTTAGTGAACCTTAACATAGTTTTATAACAATGTTTCTCAGAAGAGAACTTCAGTAAAGAGCTGTGTGCAGGACGAGGCTGTGTATGTGCACACCTTAATTCAGGACTCTGGTGCAAACACTTCACAACTCACAGCTTGAACTCCTCTGTGTCTCATTGTGCTTTGTCCTGGGACTGCTGGAAATCTTAATTCATTGATTTGAGAGGAGTCTGAAGAAACTGTAGGTGTATCTCCACATCTACTGCTTTTGAGTCTGGGTTTCATTAAGGTCCCATTTCTGGAGGAATCAGTGCTTAAAAACTGATCAAGTTCTCTGCACCTTTACTGGAGCAAAACTGTGTGAGCTCCAGCACACCTGTGGCATGTAGATGCTTGAAGGCATCTCTCCAATGCTGCTTTCATTTCTCTTGCAAGGAAAAAGACATAATCTGTTGACAGAATTGGTAGCACTTCAGTGCAATCTTTCCTCTGCTGACATGAGCTATGGGAGTAGCTGCCTTTCTCCCAAGTCACTCCTCACCTGATGATATGTTGGGTGCATATCTCTGTGATAAAGCCCAGAGTCTGGGGACTTTGTGCAGTTGAACGAGCAGGGTCACTAGTTCTCTCTCCTCCCTATTTTGGTGCAGGGTCTCAGTGCCAGTCCTACAGTACTGGCCAGGGATCTGCAATACTTCTGTGTGAAGAGAAACATTCCAACAAGAAATGGGTCATATGGGAATGGACAAATCCATACATCTCCCCTAAATTAAGTAAAACAAACTAACAACATCAATAAAGGCCACTTTTGGCTGTAGTTTAATGCCAGCTGGAGTCATTTTCCATGAAATCAGCTTCTGCATTTTTAAACAGTATTAGACCAAAGACAATCTTCTGTCACTACTACTTAATCTTAACTCTCCAAAGGTCATTCAGTGGTACCGCTAGTTTTTCGGCATACCATTAAAAATGAAGAAAAAATGTTCTTATATGGTGATAGTGTAATGAAACACAACCTTCCACTGGCCAGTGAGACTCTTGAGGCAGAGATATGTGGGGATTTTATAGTGTTTGTGAAGGATACTTTATATTCTGTAACATATGGTATTGTTGTTACTCTTTTGATTTGTAGTTTTGGGCAGACACATTCTCATAACCTTTGTATGCCTTCGGCTTTGGAGGTCCTAAAGCTGCTATTGTTCAGTCGGTTTCCAAGCTCAAGAAGAATGTTTTCTTCATAAAGAACATGTTAAATATTACCAGAATTTCAGCATCAGTTTTATATTTCAGGCATATGATTTGGCATGTTCTGTAGATGACGAAACGTAGCTTTTAAGTTATGATTTAATTTAGATTTTTTAAATTAAAAAAGCAACTGTTTCTCTACATATGAAATGTGAGTCCACTGTAACTTTACTTGCGTAAGTGTCGTTTTCAAGATATAATATATTGTATAATCCAAGAACAGAATAAGAGCTGGATTCAGTATAAGGTCTGTCTAGCTGCTTCCTACTGCTGAGTGAGTGCAAGGCTCGGGTAAGCTTGACAAATCATTGTCAGCGGCTTGGGTAAAGTTTATTTCTCTCTCTTTTCAGTTTTCATTCTTTTGCCAGACATACCTGCCTTCTTAGCTGAGTTGAGTCTGAACATCAATAATTAGATTTATGGGAATTACGGTGGTGGAGCAAGTCGGAGTAATGGGTAAACTGGAAGATTGCAAAGGGGAAGGCACATTCTTTGGGTTGTATGCCAGACAACAGCAATGCTGGGTGAAATGCTCCTTTGCAGAGATAGAGCGAAAGATAATGTATCATTTTGGGTCTATTTTAAGAATGTAAATAGTCAGTGTGTGGTGTTGTGAAGAGGGTAAAATTCCCCCTATGTTAACATGTGTTGCTGATAACAAGGTAAACACACACAGCATAGGCTGGAGATCTTTACATGTTGGTGCCTTGACTTTTTGAATGGCATGAACTCCTTCTGCCTTTGCACACTATTTAGCATCAGGTTTTTTTCCTAAGATTGGTTGGTGTTTTTTTCCTTTTTTTGTTTGCATTTACATGAACTTTTAAAAAAGAATGAATGATTTATCTGGATAATATTCAGAAGGGAATAGAGTCAGGATATCCAAATGTGTGCTAAGAGTTATGTGTTGTGGATAGCACAGTGCCTTTGCAGGCACGTGAAGTCACTCTTCTAGGAGCATGACAAAAGGAAATAGCTTAGAACTGAGCTTTTTCACACTAGACAAACCAGCTGTAACTCAGGTAGCATACAGTAACTAAGCATTGCTCTCATGCAGTACCTTTTTTTTCTCACTGCTGTGTAGTCAAGAGCAGTTGTAGTGTGGCCAGGAACCAGTGCTTCAGCATTTCTGAACAGGAAGAGAAAGCAGGTCCATTTTTCATGCACCCATCTGCTCTCAGATTTTCACTTGTGTCTCTTCTTGGGGCATCCTATGAAGCAGCACTAAAATGAATGTCCTTGACATTTCCTGCACTTCATTCCAGGTATTGCACATCATTTACACACAATCTCACAATGCAATAACATTTTAAAGATATTGTGGCTAGCAGAAATATGTGGAACTACTTATATGAGGACAAAAGTTTCGTTTAAACATTAATACTGTGGTGGGGTTTTTTTAAATCAAATTCTTTCCATGTGCACCAGTCCTTAGATCAGAGCTTCGTGCGTTTTTTCAGCCTCAAATAGATCATGGTCATTATTGCTGTGCCAGTCTGAATTGTGGTGGTCACCCATTCTTGCCTGTATTGCACAGTATCGGGGGAGTCCTGTGGTGATAATCAGAACTGGGCAAACAGCCTCTCCCCAGCCCCACTTCCTATTAAGTTGTCAAATCAAAATGTTGAGGGGATCATAATCCACAATGACTTCTAGTAATATTTTAAAAACTCTTTCTTTCATGGAGTTGCTTCGAATTATTTTTTGAGACCAACAACTTTAATATAAACAATTACATTTTTTTTTAATTTACCCTTAAATACCTTGTAAATATTTCTTCTAAAAGATGGCTAATTTCATGAGATAAAGCAGTAGCTTTCATCAGCAGTCGAAATGTTTCATTTAAACATTTCAATGAAATATTTAGATATTATTTGTCCTGTCTACTTCGCTATTTTCTAATTATTTGCCAAATTTGACTTGAATTTTCAAATATTTCTACATGTTGTCATGGCATGACATTTCCTGATTAGTATATTATTTGTCTGAAAAATTGTGCCCCACTGTGTCGGAAATACCTTGTGTGACTGTAAAACACTGGCAGAAAGTGGATTTTGAAAAGAGTCTGATTAATACTTCATGTAAGGAATCACGACCAAGAAATTCTACTAAGAAAAGTGGAGCTGTTAATGCAAAGTCTTTCACCGGGAAAAGTTCAGGGTAGAATGAAAGTGATAAATCAGTGATTTAAATCAAAACTAGAAGTCCATAAATTCCTTTT
>WEIS01082978.1:1179-19646 GCA_013389965.1 Todus mexicanus
ATGTTTAAATTTAAAGAATTCCTAATTAAGTCCTTTATTAGCTAATTTGTATTGCAATTAAATCTCACTGAGTTTGTAAAAGGTGTTGTTCCTTCTGAGACTGTTTGTGTTACATGTGCATTTTTCAGCACTGCAGCAGAAAATACCTTAAGTATAGGAGTTAACACACTGATAGTCTTAATAACACATTGAACATTAGTTTGCATTTCTCTTCTTATTTAAATGATTATAAAGTAGCACATAATGACTGTCCTATGGAGATGCAGTAGGAAGTGTGACACCATGCTTCGTTTTTGGATCCAGGTATACAGAACAACGCAGGTTCACAAAAGTAATATGTCCAGGTGATTTATGAAGACAGATTCTCTTTCATAAGCAAATGAAAGATTCACAGCTGTTTCTCAGCTACTTCTTTGTTTGTAAAAATCCCAAAGAATATGGTGTTGATAAAAGCCTAAAATCGCTGGCAAACTGCTGGGGATAGTACAGTTCCTCATGCAACTGAAAGAAAGTAAATTGGTGTTATTAGTGGAGGAGGAACCATTCAATGTTATTTATGTTGTTTAATACTTCCCACATAAGAGCATACATTTTATTCTTATCAGCATACGGAACTTGAATTTCAGTTGGATGAAACTTTTCTGGGCAAACAAAATGCCTTATGTGGATGTTTCTGAAGAAGGAAGGACACCTTAAGTAAAATTACTCATTTGTTTCCAAGAAGAGGCTCAAGGGAAAAAATCATGTCATTTTCTGCCCAGTGAAACATTCAATAACCTTTTCTCAAAGCAAATCTTCACCCCATGTGCTTGGAACTTAAACATGGATTTTAGAAAGAGGCATCCTTCCAGCTGAGAGCTAAGCTGAGCAAGATCTTTCCTGTAACTGTAACTTCAGACATCTGCAGACTACGTTGGGTCCGTGCTTCATTAGGGAGAGAAGGGAGGCACTCTCAGTGGCTCTGCTACTGAACCTAAAACCTGGAACCTATTTTCCACTGCTGAAAACAGATTAAAAATAAAGTGGGAAGAACAACAGAAATTGGAGAAAGAGCCTGAGAAAGGAGCTTGATTGGTGATACCAGGACTCAGCAGCCACTGAGGTTGTCCAGGCAAGTGTACTTGGATTGAAAGCAAGCATTAGAAGTGACTGAGTAGAGATGGCTAAGGATCCTTGATTAGGATCATAGGATTGCAATGCAAACGATTAGGTGTGTAGTAAAAATACTGAAATTTTGCTGACATAGAGTTTCATATGGCATAAAAGACATGAAAACACTACAGATTGTACTATTGTGATGTAGAACATAGAACTGCCTGAAGTTTGTTTGCAGGCTAAATTGTCTCAACTACCACTGAAGTTCACTGCCTGCCTAAATCATCTGTAAGTAGATATCCACTCAGTTGTCCGCAAATATGTGAAATGAAAATTACAATAAAACTTTTGCACTTTAACTCCATGCCCCCTCCAAACTCCTGTAGGAACTCCTTTTCCTGCTCTCTTCTAATGTTATATTCACTGATTACTGAGCTTTAGCAAGATTGATATATTCAGTCATTGCAACAGTTTATATCTTTCTGCAGAAACCCATGGAGGTAAATACAAACAAACTTAGTAAATTAGGTCTTCTTGCAATAGTCCAGTCAATTTTAATTGTAGTAAATAAAATCTTTCCTGTTCACCGCTTGCTTCTTGCTTTGTAATAGCATCTTTATCTATTACCTTACAATTTTAGATAGTTAATCTATTCTTCATTTTATTTAGTTCATATCAGCTGACATAGGTATTCTGTTATGCTTGTAGGTGTTGTTTTTGCAAGGGTGTTCCCCTAAATCAGGAAAAACATAGAGTAACATAATTGTATTTGAGGATGCTGAAGACTTGTGACTCTAAGATCCACTGTGAAGTACTTCCATAATCCTTGCAGGAATCAGCAATGTGTCAGAAGGAACTCTCCTTCCCTACATGGGTGTTCAGAGAGCTCATTTCAGAATAAATGAGTTAGCCTTCGTCTATTAATTTTCATGGTTTTGAGAGGGTTGAAAGATGATCTCTGAAAAGAGAGGAAGATTATTGTCTCCTATTATAGAGATCTGACTCCAGTATCATATATTACTTGTTTAAGAACCAGAATAAATTATCAAAGGCAAACCAAATTTTAAATTTAAATTATAAATCAACAACAGAAAAAGCAGATTAGATTATTGAAATCCTAGAGCAGTGCTACTTTCACAGAAATAAATGAAAAATGGAAAATCAAACAGAATGATTAAAACTTGCTGATGGATCCACAAAACAGAAGCAAAGAACAATAAATTAGTTTTCTAAAATATTCAGACAAACCACTAAATGAAAAATACTCAGGTGAAATACATGCGTATCTCTGTATTACATTATTGCTGTCTTTTAATGTTGGTCAATTATTTTATCATGTTGACTGTATTAAATCCTGCCATAGGTAAAGAATTCCTCAGGGAACATGTACAGTTTTATTTATTGGTTCATAATATTCAAGAATCTGTCTCAGCTTGACCTTAAATTGAGATGCACTAAGGGTAGGTCCATCCAGAGCTGACTGGCAGGTCTAGCAATAGAAACCCCCTGCTGCTGGAAATTTCATGCAGGGGCTCTCACAGTAAGGATGTATGCTGGAGCACATCTATTAGCACAGTTAAGGCCATTTACTGCCTTACTAACTTTTTAAGAGAAATTACCTCAATGAAAATTAGGATGAAGACAGTGCTTATGAGAATGGATGTCTGCATTCAAATTATTTTTTTTTCTCCCACTTTCTGTCTCCTTATCTGTTTAGATGTTGGGCTTTCCAGGACAGGTACTGTTTCTTTAAACTAGTGGAACAAGGTTGCTGGTTTGAACTGAAGTTTCTAGGTGTTAGGACAAATAAGCCGTCACAATGACTTCATTACCATAGCAACAAAAGCAGTGATGTCAGTTATGAGCATGACTGCTACCACTGCTAATGGCAAGAAATTAAAGAATAGTGAAGAGCTGCTGGAAGAAGTGAAGAAGAAGGAGACAACATGGCTGAGAGTTTGTTTATGAGATTGCCGAGAGACTGGGAACGAGGAGAGGATATGTATTGCTGACCAGAATTTTGTGGCAATCCCTATTTAAAAAAGAATGTGTTCTGCTGGTTCTGGCAATGGGAGTGTGTGGTGGCTTAACCTTAGCTAAGTACCAGGTACCCACCAAGTTCCTCTATCACTCTCCCCCCTCCCCGTCCCAGTACACACACCTCCCTCAACAACAAAGGGGGAAGAGAAACAGCTCACAGGGGTATGATAAAGGCAGTTTAATAAGTAAATATGAAACAAAGCTGCGCGCGCAAAGCAAAGCAAAGCGAGATACATAAATTAATCTCTACTTCCCATAGCAGGCAATGTTCGGCCTCTCCCAGGAAGCAGGGCTCTGATACGCGTAGCGGTTGCTTGGGGGACAAATGTCTACCGACAAAAATGCCCCCCCTCCTCCCCTTCTCCTCCAGCTTTTATACCTGAGCTGACGTCAGATGGTATGGAATAGCTCTTTGGACAGTTTGGGTCAGCTGTCCCGACTGTGTCCCCTCCCAAGATCTTGTCCACCCCATCCCCCTGGTGCTGTGCCAGCCCTGCTCAGCAGCAGTCACAACACCGGTGTCTTATCAAGCTATGGGGACACTAACTCCTGCCCAGCCAAACCCAATACAGAGTGATACAGAGTGGATATAATTTTCATGTATGTACATGTAATAGATTATGGAAAATGTGAAATGTGGTATTAAACAGAGGATGATTCAATTGCCAAAGAACAGGCATGTAATGCAGTTTGGGACACCACAGGATACCTGAGGCATCCACATAAAGCTAACTGTAAAGACATAGGAGCTGTAGAAGAGACCTAGGCATTGGAGACCGAGGTTAGACACCTGCTTCACACTGCAGGTGCCTGGTGGAGTTCTGCTATCTAGGCTACCCATGGAGAAGACTGCAGGTGAGAACTCAGCCAATCTGTCTGATACACTTGCTTGAGTTGCCATCTGGCAGTGCCTAGCTTTCTGTAAACTTCAGAGAACATGAATGAGTAGCGTAACATCTAGACTTTAGATGAGTTAGATGATACCCTCATATCAAAGCTAGCCAGGCTTAAGCACAGAGCAAGGCAGGGCACCCTTGTTTGAATCTGTCAAGGAAACATTTGAGAATTTCCCCTATGAAAGTCATATCAAGGACAAAATACGGAGAAGCTGTTCTATAGTAACACTCTGTTTTTAGTGTGCCATTTTCAAACAGGAACATACACGAGGACTTCCCTAGCTGGTCAGTATTTAAAGGGAGTAAAGTGAGCTTAGAAAGAAAGTTTTGCTATATATACCACTGGGAAGCAGGAAAATGTTAGCTGTGTAGGCTAAAGAAAGAGGAAGACATGAACAGAAAAAAAGACAATAAATTAGGGTCTTTATCCCCTGTACAAATAGACTGAGAAGCCTGTGATTACCTTTAAGGTATATTTATTCAGGTAGATGCTTTGATGTTAATTCAATTTTACAACAGTGAAGAACTGAGCCTACCAGTCCCAGAAATTACTCACTGTTTATATTTTCTGTCAGAACAGAAATATTTCTGTTCTGATAAGGTCTTTGTGATTTCAAAGGCTGCATACTTTCTCTACTCTTTTCATAAAGGGAAAGTTTCTCATGAAGAAAACACCTAAAGGCTATCAAAGATATGCTGTATCTTCTCTAAGTTGATTTTCTATCCACCCTTGTTGTGCAAGAATCTTAAATTAGAACTGTTTCTTTTATCAGCACAGATTGGATGTGTCATGAAATAGTTGGATTCCAGCTGGGTGGTCCCAGCATGGAATATTCGCGTAGTTCTTCAGAAGCAGGTGAGACTTGGATCTTCACGGACTCAATAAATGCTGTGTCAGCATTCATTTTTGGAGAACAAGATTTCTTGGATCACACGGAGTGCATTGCTTCTTCACAATAGCTAATGAGGGTGACGTGATTAGCACTGAATCTAGTTCATCCTTTGAAGATATATGGCTACACTGGATATCCACTTCTTCAATTAATGAAAATAGTCTTTATGACAACCTACATACACAAAAATGTACCATATTGGATCTTCCTCTGATAATGGGTGTATTTTTATTTAGGCTGACTTAGTATTGTGTCAGTACAGAGAAAATGTAGCTAGAACAATGGAAAACATTTTAGTAAACTGTTTTTCTACTGCCTCATGTCAGGCATTTAAGTAGAAACTCCATGTCTATATGTATACTTTTGAAAAATAGGTTTTAATATATATAGCTATGTTTTTAACCATAATTTTAAATTGTAAGTTTTGAATGTTCTTTGTCTTGTAACTGTTCTGTTGGATTTGTAATAACTGATAGAATTTCAGCTTTGAAATAAATTGTTCTACTGCTTAGTTTCATGTTTGCCATGAGAAGACAGTGAAGAATGAAACATTCCTGAAAAAAGGAAATGGATAAACATTGTCCATGTCATATCTGTCTGGTAACATTTTCCAATAACTTTGGCAATTTATGAGAAAACTGCATTTCTTAATTAGAAAAGATATTTTGAATTTAGCAATATTCTTAAATCATACCAGTGTTACTGAAAATCCCATGTATTCAAGTTTAAAAGCCTGATTTTAGGCTTGTCATTTTGAAAATGATTGTGTGTATTAAAAAGTCTAATCACTCTATTACTCTATGGAAAGCCTAATAATTTATTTCTTTATTTCTTTATTTTTCCACAGTGACAGCTTTTGTGCTACTAAATATGTTTAGTCAGAAAATAGATACTTTTCTTTGATTCACCTATTTCTTTATAATCCTGACTTCCAGTAAACTAGTAACGCACATGAGTGAAGTTGTGTGTTCTGTTAAGAGCTTCCAACAGCCTTATTTCTAATGTTCTGCTCTTTGCCTGTAATAGTACTGTGACATCACCTTGCAAAATGCTGCTGGTAGTGACATTAAAATAAAAATATAGACTTGTTACATAAACATTTTAATTTAAAGCCACAATAGCCTGTATATTCCATTTACCTCTACAGGCTCTATGCAACCAACGTGAGTGATAAAAACAGAGAAGCAAACAAATACCGGAATTGTTTCACATTTCAAGGTGCTGCTCTTAGCAGGGCCTACAAGGAAGGACTACAACGCCCCAAACAAGGCATAATACCCTCTTTCTGTATCTTCCAGTGCTTTGTGGCAACTCAAAGAGGGGCATGAGAATGTGCAGGAGACAGTGAAGAAGGTTGAGAAGCAAGTGAACTGGAGAGCAAAGAGAGGTACCTGGTAAATCTATTCTAGGAAGTCCTGGAGACACAGAAGCTTTTGTTATAGGTGGTTTTGGAAGGAACTCCCCAGATGCCTTCTTTTGTAAAGAGTTTTTAGAGGACCTTTCTCCTTTTGCTAGTTTTGATTTTTATTTGAAGAACTAATTGCTGCAGATGTCTAACACAAACTTCAGCCAACTGCTACAAACAAGGTGCTGAAAAACCTGGAAGAAGTAATGAAAACATCCTGGTGCTGCCTCTGTGTTTCAAAATGTTGCAAAAGCCTAACTGGGAAAAAAAAACAAACCCAAAAAACAACAAGAAAATTACTTCAATTACTTTTGATTTAATCAAAAAGATTACCTCAACTGTTCAAAGAACATGTGCAGGTCAGAGCAAGTACACTCAAGTCTAGAAAAGTTTGTTAGGGCACAGCAAGGGCTGACTGTTCCTGAAGGGCCAAAGTGACTCCAGTGCCAGCCGTGCCCTGACCAAAGGGCTCTGTCCCGCAGGGTCTGAGCTCAGCAGGCAGGGCCAAGGAGCAACAGAATCCATTGACTGCTCCTAATGCAGTGAGGGGATGAACAAGGGTCAGAGTCCATCCTGGGTGTCCAGTAAGGAGATGGGGTCAGAGCCAAGGTTAGAGACGAGGCAATGATATGAAGCCAAGGTTCATCCAGGGGACAAGGCCAGAGATGGAGTGGGGGACACGCTATGATGACTATCCTAAGGATCCATCCAGGAGATGAACTACCGTAGCAGAGGGCTAAGGTCCACCCATGAGGCAGGGCCTGGGGGCCCACCATGGCATTGTGGGGGCAGACACTGCTTTCTCCAGGCTGGGATGAAATGGGGTTCCCGGGCCTGTATGTGGGGATCTTGGCTGAGGTTGGTTGTCAGGCTTGCTGGGGTACTCAGGTGCATGACAATGTCATATAAAGAAAGCTTCTCACAGTGTGGTTCTCTGCATAACTGATGAGCTAATTTTATTTTTTTGCAATTTGTTCTCTTATTGTTGCTTTTTCTTGGCAGCTCTTTCACCCTCTGATTTGACTAAATTTGAATGTTGTTGATCTATGCTGCAAATGAGCGATTAGTGCTTAATGGTTGTCAGACATCACTCTGTACATTTATCAGACAATCTATTTAAAATTGAAGAAAGCGATTGGAGACAAACAAGCAGAATTACCATGTAAAGAAAAGTTAATTAATCTCAAACATTTCCAGTATATTAAGATAAGAATTTGCAACATCCAAAAATATAAACAATGAGTATTTTTTGTATTCCCCAGGACTGAACATGCCACTGAATTAGGTCTTGTTGGTTGAGGTAGAGTCCGAAGATGCTGATGACCCTGCACAAGAGACATTTTTAATATCATCATTACTATAAAAATATAGATATGTATTAATTTTAATTCTTCTCCAATCATTGTGGTTACTCGTTTCTTGCAAATGGTAAAATTCTCAGGATTGAGTGTGAGGAAAAGGAATATTATTCCATCTGCCTGTACATGTTCCAGTGACAGTCAGGTGGAATCTCAGAAAATGCCAGACTTGGCCTTTTGTAAGTATACTGAAATTAGGATACCACAGAACACTCTAGGGTTTTAAAAGCACTGAAATGAATTAGAATGATGAGATGGGCTACAACGTGAGAGCACTACACTGCGAGTTTTGATCACAGTTCATTTGACTCAATGGAGAGTAAAGAAGTTGAACTGACATAAGGCTGGAAGAAGGATGGTGAGATGGTTCTCTTGGACATCCAAATAGATGACAAGTCTGGGGTTGGTTCCAAAATGGAAAGACAGAGATACACCTTCTGGGATGCAATGTCTTTGTTCCTTTTTGATTACTCACATGAAGACCCCTTTTTGATGCCAGTCTGATGGTGTCACTTTTCTTTATGGAAGTGCCATCAGCTGGAATAAGAACGCTGTCAACTTCTACAAGATTGGAAGTACTGTTTATCCTGTTCAGTGCCAGCTGAATACAATTTGAACTTTCTGATGAGTTTAGTAAGAAATGAAGAATGAGCAAGATGCTAAAAAAAAATTGGTTTGTTTTTTTAATTTATCAACGTCTAGTGCAAAATATATATGAGCAGAAAGTTTGACTAGCCTGCATGCTAGTGGTTGAACTACTAGCTGCTTGTATTTCCACATAGACAGGATTGATCAGCTCATTTTTGATGAGGTAAGTAATTTTTCTCTTCATTAGCAAAAATCACAGAAGTATTTAAAAAACCCCCAACTTTAACTGTGCTAGCTCCCTCTGTTTCCTCTCCTTCTCCCTTTCTGTCTTTCTGCCTGTGAGGAAACGTGTGAGGTTTTTTAAACTGGAAATAATCACAGTGACTGTGATCACAGTGATCTGCTCTGCCAGTTCAGAAATAGGAGAAGCGTAGCAGCTTTTCCCCCTCCTTCTTGCTGATAGCAGTGCTATGAAGTGAAAGTTTGTCTCCTTTCCCTTTCCTGTTCCAGGCTTTCACTAGCACTTATGTTCTGGATCTCAACTTGGTGTTTACCTCATTTGCCCCACACTTGAGATAGTCATGACTCAAATCCAGCAGTAGTTTAGTTTGTATCCTGTGCAGAACAGATGGACAGGAATCATGCTGCATGACCTCTAGATAACAACCTAATAAGCCAGAGGTGCGAAGTTAGAAAAATTCACACAAGTAGGGCTTTGACAACAGTCCAGTACCTTCAATTATATCAACTTATCAACCTGATGTCACAGTTAATCTTCATTTATGTGGTGCAGAATTGATGAGTTTAACATAATCATTTCTGCTTGAGTTTATTTTTGTTTGACTGTAGGTGAGAAAGATTTCTACTGTCATTTATTTTTTCCATTAGAAGTTTCAATTTTCAGCTAAGGAACTGTGATGATGGAAGCTGGTGATAAGTTTTTACTTTCTTGACTCCTGTTGACCTAAAACTATGTGTTCAGATAAATCTTAATTTTGCAGAATGGTGCACAAGAGGGGTTACATCTTCTGCTTTACAATTCTCTTTCATTTTTCCCCCATCTCCTATAAATCATGCCCTCTATTTCTTCTTGGTTTATTTCTCAATTTGCACCATTTGTTTATAAATACACAAAAAGACAAATGTTTACTTAGAATTTCAGCTTTTGTCAGAATTTCTGTACTGTGTTTTGGCTGTTTTTCTCACAGAAAAAATACATCCTGTTCCCTTTTACCCTCAGATCTGAAAATCTGCATTCATATTCTCACTAAGTTCTGCTGTACTGTGTGCAGGAATATTGGCAGGATGAGAGATATGTATTTGTGGTTTTCAGTGAATCTGAGAACCTTTCCAAGGAAACCTTGGGGGAAGGGAGTTTGTTCTTAAATTTGCAATTTCTGGTGAGTGGTTTAAGGTAGTTGTATTAATAACTGCAGACTTTTTAATAAGGTGACAGCTGGTAGAATAATTTAATGGACAAGCTTGAAAGCTTTTTTTTTTTCTTCTTCTTCTTCTTCTAGAAACAAACTGTTCAAACTGCAAATAAACACTAGTGGGTACAGAATCACACATTTCTGAGATGTTAATGTAGGTTTTTCAATTTGCATATTCAATTAGGAATGGCTAAGTAGTCATTTTAACCATTGCAGTTATGCTCAGTGCTGTAGTTCTGCAACACCTTGGATGGATCAGGATGTCACACACCACTTTCCACTGAATGACGAAGAGCGTGAAGACAAACTGTCTCAGCTGAGACCTGGGAAGGTTTCTAATTTCCAAAATTTCACTCCAGATATGAGTTTAGTGGTTTATTTACCCCTGAAGCAAATGGTAGCTGCTGATTTCATCAACAGAGAAAGATGTGTAGAGTCCATCTAAAGGTTCAGGCTCAATTTCATGGACTAATTTAAAATATAAAAGTGCATTCTGATATAATGAAATAAAATAAACAGTGCCCTTCAAAGTGAAAGGCCTGCTGTGCTTTCTAATGAGAAAGTTCAGTAGAAGCCACAATAGTTTAAAATCACATGCACTCAATGACATGAGTCTTAATCCTCTTCCTCTCTGGAACACTAATTTAGCAAAGGATTTAAGCATGTGTTTATCTCCGTTCCTGTTAGTTAAGCACTTGCAGCACTGGAGTTGATGGGATTGAACTTTGTTTATAAACCCAAGCATGAGTCTTGATAAAAAGAGTTGGACAGCCTTACTGAGGCTCTGGGCAGTGCAGAGCTGAGGATCTGTGCAGCAGACAGTGCCTGGTGATAACCAAAACCGAGTCAAAATGTTGTGCTTTGAATATAACAGTCAAATAATTGTGTTTTTCTCAAACTGGTATAAAAAATAAGAACACTGATTGAAGCTGAAGAGAGAAAGAGTGTATAACCAGCAGAGTTGGCAGACTCCTGCAGTGTGCTCCATGAAGTCAGTGGAAGGGAATCCAAGGCAACTGGTGAGCATGGACTTGGCCTTCAATCAGGAAGTGGAAAAAGCAGGTGAAATGCCTTTTGCAGATGCAATGCCCTGGTCACCAAACTCCAAATATCCAGTATAGCCAAGATTGATGTTCACTGGATGCCCTCACTGACAAGTTGTATGACATAAGACTACAGCCCCTACCACTAGCAACAAAAGAATGATCAGCCAAAGTCCTGCTTGGAGAAAAAACCACTCACATGTCAGTGGGAGTTCTGGACTCAGGCTGAGGGGGTCTGTCAGACCCAGTGTCCGCTTCTGGCAGTTAAACTCTCTAATATTATAGCTCATAAAGGGCATCTGCATCCTCCCTGCAACAGGCCAAAATAGAACTCACTCAGTATTTTGAACTGCAGTGCTTACCTTGTGAAGCCACTGAATCATCTTACAAGAAAGTGCAAACTCTGCACTATCAATCGGGGTTTACTGAACTGCACTCTGAAGGCTTTTAGAAGCACCTGACTTTCTGGTTTTCCAAGATCACATAAGCATTGAATTTAGATAGTGTGAATCACCCTGATGGGGCGAGAAGCCTAAATTTTAGGTACTGCAATGCTACACTTAGGTGTCTAAAAGGAGAATTCTGAATATAGCTCTCAGTATCTACTGTGTGGGTTAGACACAAAACACTACACTGTGAAGATAACTTCAGGCTTCCATCACTTCAGACTAATTAGTGCAAATTTAATTTCATCCTTGTCAACTGAGGAGAGTAGTGCAAAATATGCCAATCTGGGATTTGTTCAAATACCTTTTCTGCAAAAGATCACATGAGGCATAGACTTGACTGTAGAGGGTGGTCAAAATCTTTCCAAGTGCTACAGCAATGGTATGAAGAGAGCAATATGGCTTTGGCTTAACCTGAGCTTCCTGATGTCTAAATATCCTCCTTGATCTGAATGACAATCATTTACATCTTATTCTGCGCAGGACTGGGACAGCCAGGGAGAGAGAGATTCTCAATTGATGTTCGGTGTCACTACACAACAGCAGAAACTTGCAAATGTATAATGTCATATGTCCTAGGATGCCCATGAGGAATGATGAGTTCGTGTCTCCCTTGACTTCAGTGGAGTTGGAGAAGGTTTTTTCATGTGATTTAGTCAACAGCATATATTTTAATCATTTGGTTTAACTGTACTCCCATGCATATATATAAAGACTGTAGTTACCCAGTGCATGTTCCTATCCCTTCAAGCAGCTAGAATATTGCAAACTCTGAAATAGAAATGGGTTATTTTATCCTTGCCTAGAGACACTAGAAGTGGTTGTGACAAACGGGCTATCCAAAAGGAAAGTAAGAATGAACAAAAGAAGCAGGAAACATCCTCTAAGCTTCCAGGTTACAGCTCTTCCATGTGTGAGAGGATTGTTTTTTGCAGGCAGCTATTTCCTTGCATGAATGAAGAGATCACAAAGGTGTTTATAACCTCAGTGAGACAGAAAGAGTGCTAGTAAGACCCTGACAGATTTTGTCCAAACTTCAGAAACCACGTATGCACTTAGCATCTTCAAGCAGAAGTGGTCTAAGAAGGGCTAATGTCTATCAGCTGAGCTGACTGAGACCATCTCACAGGAGTTGTGCCAAACAGAGCAGGAGTCACCACATTCAGAGATAACAAAGAAGCATGCCGGCTACAAGGCTGAGCTGATGACAGATGTGTAAGACACTGAAAGGTCTTGGAGTTCCGTTATGAATCCACCATGGAGCATGGCTTTGTCAAGGTCCTGAACTTCTCTGTGTTTCTCCACAGGGAAAAAAGAGCACGGTTCCCATCACCTCATGTGCACATAGATGAACATGCACATGGGTGCAGTATTTATAGTCTCTCTGTTGCTTTACCTTAGTGATCACTGCTTTCATGGGGAGAATTGGGCAGCAAACAAAGCAGTACAGAGGCTTGTGCTCATACAGCAGTTAACTATAGAGAGCTCTGATTTTATGAACTTTAGCATCTCTAGCTTAAAAAGAACACAAATGTTTAAGGCACAAGGGAAATCTGGGCTGGGTATTAACTATTATTAACACACAAATGCATAAGAATAAATAAGGGTAACTACATAGAGGGCCATCAGTTTGTGTGAGGGACATTCTTTTGAACATTATATTTTTATCTCTATTGCTTATTCTTAGTATTCCTTCATATATTCTGCCTTCTGGGGACTAGAGTGGAGAAGGTGATAGAAAAGAAGGCTAATATTCAATAAGCTGTGATAACTGAGCTTACCGAGGACTCAAATATAACAACCATTATACACACCACAGTCGGCACCAACCTTAAAACCTGCAGTTGCAAAATCCTATGTGTGTAGGACTAGCTGGTGGGGCCAGGGTAAACAAACCAGGTACTATCCTGGTGCTTACTTGCTTTATGTGGGCTTGGGAAGGCTGTGCTGCACTGGGCATCCCCCTGCCTGACAGGGGTGGAGTGATTGGTGCCCCAGCACACTGTGTCATAGTGCATTCTAGGGGTCTGCACCCCCAGCTCCATCCACATTGCCTTTTGACACCTGCTACAATGCCTCTCCCTCACTAACCCTGTGTTCAGGATCATCTCTGATGTCCCCTGGACTCGGTGCTGACTGAGGGGAAAAGGGGTACAGACCTGGTTACAAATAACTGTGATTTGGTTATTCATCAAAGTACTGCAAGGTAGGACTTCTCTTTTATACCCTCTGTCCCCAAACATCGAGCAAAGTTGAACCTCCCACTTGCTGCATTTGTGTTAGCTGCAAGATGTAGCTTCTTCAACAGACAGAGGTCTGTGCAGGTGGCCTTTGTTTCTCAAAGATAGTCCTGTCACTGTCCAATATTTCTTCTGTAATGTGTTGTAATGTCTCTGTCCTTGCACTGGAAATGTTAGTCTGAGGAAAGGAGAATTTATGCCTGAAAGATCTTTCTTCTGATTACCTGCTGTCTAGTTAATAAAAATAACATTAATTATGGTGACATTAATAGTAATAACTCTCCCTACAAACTCTGCAAACTATACTTTAGTTTGAACAGACCAGTGATTTTTAAGGTATTCAGTTGATAGACTCTGCTTTTCTTGAAAGCTGTAGGATGCAGGGCTGATGTAGAAATGTCACTGTGTGTTATTAAGGGAAAACTGAATTATGGCAGTGACAATTAAGAGAGCCTGAAAATGTGTCTATTAAACTCTGTTTTACACTTCACATTTGGGCGAACAGCTCTCAAGGGTTCTGTCTGAGCAAAGTAATTAAATTTCTGTCTAACTTTAAGGTTATCCTTGAAGTTATAAACTTAAAAGAATGTGCTCAACAGATCTGGTCGTTTGCGCTTCAGAAGAAGCTTTGTTTGAACTATTCGAACCTGAAGTTTCATCCCTTTCTTTTTCTTACTAGATCTATTGTTTTTTATTAGTCTAGTCTGTCAAAATCTTTACACCATCCATCACTACCACAGTATTTGGATGTTTTCCTTGGTTCATTTTGACTGTCTTCTTTGTGAAGTACATTGGTAGAAAACTGTTAAACAGGTCTGTGTTGCTCTCTGCACATGGTCATGAGTGAAAGGTGGAAGAAATATACCACATCCTCATACTTATGAAGAAAATACCATTAAGCCGGGGGAGCAGAATTGCTAACAGAAAAATTCATCTGTAAGTTACAAATTAATATTAGAGATGCTGAATGCAGATGACTGACCAGCTTTACAGAATGAACCAAGATTTTCAATTTGACCAACATTTCAATGGGATACTGGTGTAGAAACCTGAGGACAGATTGGACATGCCCATAGTAGCCTTTCACCTTTCAGGAGAGGATCTGCAGCATGCTGTGCTAGCTGGGGACGTACAAAAGCAGTCAGCCTCCTGCCCAGGTGCTGAGGCAGTGGTGCAAAAGGACAGACACAAAGTCTCTGTCCCCAGGTTACACCATTGTCTAGACAGGTCGGGCAAGGTTTGTTCACTAGCACACTTGACTTAGTGAGGAGTCTGGAAGTAGTCCCTCATGGAACACATACAGTATTTTTATCTTCATGTAGGAAAGTACCTCTTACTAGTACTTCATTGTGGTAGTGAACATGAACATCACCAGGAAATATTGTCTTCTATCATTTTATAATGCATTGGGAAATTAAGCTTTAGAGGAAGTTTAACGTGCTCATTCTTAACATATTGTACCAAGTCCAAAAATAGACTGCCAACAGGAATAATTCTTTCACTTCATTTTACAATCAGGGCAGCTTTTTTGTAGCAGAGAATTTAAAAATACATCTAACATAATGGCTGTTCAGTATTTCATTTGCAGGTTCTGCTTGTCTAAAAGCCAGTGAGGAGGCAGTTCTGTCTAGGTGTGTGGATGCCTCATGCCTTTTGACTATGATCAGTTTAGATAGAGGCATGAGAATTTACAGCACTGTGTATTTGTTTCATTAACCTATGAACAAAGATGTGATTATTTCTTCTTCAACCTTACGTTGTTCTGATGATCCTTGCAATTGTTGCCTTGAAACTGATCCCTCTTTTGGCGTTACGATGGGAATCCATGCCTCAGAGAGTTAGGAAACCATCCCTAACAACCACGAGTGTGTGGATCTTGGCGGCCCCAAACCTGGTTTGCACAGAAGGTGCAAAGAGACTGTAATAAGTCTGTAGGTCTTCAGACTGTAGTGGTAATACTAGAGGGGCTGTACAGCAAGTTAGATAGCTATTGAGTAAGTTTCTTCCCTCTGTAATTCATCCTAGGGTCCTACAAGACAATTGCTGTCATATGAGGGACAGATTGCAGATTGACCTCTGAAGTGTACTCTCATTGCAATGTTTGCCTACCTAAAATTTACCAGAAAATTATTTGTCATCCTTGGTGTTTTTAGGCCGAGTCTTTCAATAGCATGGTGTTTTGACGGATAATATGTTTGGATGAGCATTTTATAAGGACAGCTTTTGTGATGTTTACTTTGAATTGGAAAGGCTGTATTTTTGGTCTTGTTTGTACTGCTGTATTAAAAAAACCCATTAGATTCTAAATCGTGTGTAACAATCAAGCTTAAAAGTTACATTTAAATGATCACTTTGTCTGTCTTTTCTTTCGCATAATCCATGAAAGTTTCTGTTTGATAAACACTACAGTTGTTAATAGTGTAATGAATATAAATAGGAGCGAGAAGAATGACAGAATGATGTGTTTGCTTACATGCTAATGATCATGGACTGTGTGGGTAACTGCATTACTAAGGAGAAGGTGAGAGTGAAATCAATACACATAATATCTAAACTTTAAACCCTGAAAAGATGTAAACGGCAGCCACTCACTGGCTATGCCAGTGGTCTGTGGATGATTGCGTGCTAACAGAAGATGTGCTGTCATAGCTGATTCATGTCTGCTTTTTCTGGCCAAGAGTCTATAATGCACATTATAAATCAGTAACTGGTAATGTGTTAGACTGATGAAGGGACTGTGCTTTCAAGTATATTTGGACAGAGCTGGATAGAAGCAGATAGAAAGCCAAAAACTGTTCTCATACACAGATATAAATGTGGAATTATCTAAAATGGGAAATGGATGGAATGACTCCAGCTTTACAACAGAGCAATCGGGAGCATAACGTGTCCCAGAAGTGTTTCGATTACTAGTTCACCCTTTCTTATGGATGGGAGGGAGATAGTAGTGGGGGCTGGGTGACAGTCAAAGAAATGCAAGCAGCATTGTTTTGGATTGCTTAGAGCTATATTTAGATTATTATGTTAATTACTGGAAATATTTCCACCTGGGATAAACCCTTAAAATAACTTTTTCTAGATGGCTAGAAGATTACAATGGCTGGACTTCCAGTTTAATGGAAAAACTTGTTGATGTGGAAAGGAAAAGGTGAAGACTGAATTTTAGTATATTAGTACTTTGGAAAGATCTAGGCTTTCATTTTAGTTCAAGTCTCACAGTATTATAAAACTCCTCTTCTGGATTCTTGGGGCAGGATTGTTATGGTCAAGACATTAGAACACAAAGAATTTTTTAAGCTCTGCAAAACAAATAAATGTAGCCACTAGTTAGTGTACATCACTATCACAAATACTAGCCTACATTCTCAGAAAACACAGGGGATTAGCCTCAGAAGAGAAGAATGTGACCTAGGCTGAGAAATCCAGATGAAGCATTCACATTTCAATGCCTGACTGTCTAGGTAATTACAGGGTTCTCGCCATCGAGGAATCAAAGCACCTACAGACATTTTTACTGATTGACAGTGCTCTAAAATTAGGCTGTGCCCCAGTCATTAGAAGGTATTTAAAAGTCAGACTTTGTAAGTGTTCCTTACCTAGGTGAATAGGCTAAATTTGACAAAACTGTTTCTTCGGCTTTTTTGTATGTCTTATAACAATAATAACATTATAATGAGAAATCTAAAAGTTGTTGCATCCGCAGCAATTGCCAAAGAGCCAAGAGCTGGCTGGTTGTCAGGGCAACAGTGAGAGCACGCTGAGCAATACCCGAGGAAAGGCTTCTGCTGACTTTTACTTTGCTTCTTTTTAATGGGGAGTTGATGCTCAAGTTAATATTCAGGGGCCATTTAAAATATCTTACTGATCTAATTGTCTAAAAATCTGGGAAAATACATTAAAATTACAATTATTTTTGTATATTACTTCCCTCCCCTTCACAGTATGAATATGAAATTGTTTGGGGTTTTTTTATTGTTTTCACTCTGTATCTCATTTGAAGGATCAGAGACGCTTTTTGTGAATCTTCCTCTAGAGATTACTTCTTTCAGACACTCCTGTGGGCCTAGAGCTGGGCAAACTCAGTGTCATCTCTACCAAGCCGTTAGTCCCTGGTGTTTGGCACCATGACATCAAAGTGTTGCTGTGTGAGAGTTAGAGGAGAAAGCCAGAACTTTTGACCCTGCCTGCTGTGGACAGAAGGGAAGGAGTATGAGGGGGAGGATGAGGAACATCTCCAGCACAGAGACATGCTGGCTGCAGGCAGCAGAGGAGAGAGCAGTAGTTCCTCCATTCTCAGCACTGTGCAGCACTGGAGATTCCAGTCTCCATATGGGCACCTTAAGTCACCTTCAGCAATGTAAAGTGTTGTGCATGTCAGAGTGGTGCAAGACCACTATCTGACCAGGAAATTCACCTCATTGTGGCTAGAAGGGGCTTAAATGAATGCATACAACTGAAATGACATTTATACTAGTGATGGAAATATGAAGCTGCCTTTGGCTGTTGTATAGTAATGGAGATGGTAATGGGGATGCTGTGCCTTTGATGACAAACTTGTATTAAAGGTTGCTGCCCCATTCCAGATTGTATTACCTCTTGACCTACCTTGCTTAGTATCTACAGTCCATGACTGCCAAGTTTGTAATATTACATTGCAGTTTTCATATGCCTATATCAACAAGAAATTACGCTATGCACTGTATCTTTCTCCTTGTGTGGGGCTTCTGTCTGAGGGGCAGCAAGGACCTGAGATACAATAACCAGTCAGCTTCCCAGTTACCAATCAGAAATATAGGAGATACTGGTTTTTAACACATATTGCTGGTACCCTCAACTCGGAGCAGCTGTAACTACCATTGTCATCATGTCTAATTCTTCACAGTGCAGAAGTGGTGCCTTATGAGAGAGGTGCACCTCAGCTATTCTTCCTGGAGCTCTTCTGGAGGATGGGACATTCCCTCATGATAATCCTCTTGCTCCAATTCCCTTCTCCAACTGGGCCTCGGGGCTCCTGCCTTCATTTCTACTTC
>WEIS01082978.1:19672-34292 GCA_013389965.1 Todus mexicanus
CTTCATTTCTACTTCAACCCCAGCTCTGTCTCTCACTGTTTCACTCCGGACTGTTGTTTTGGGGGGATTTAGTCACAGTAATCATGGACCTTGACACTTCTGAGTGGGCATCTGGCAAGACAGAAGGCGAATGTTTCCCTTCCTGCTCTGGAAAGAATAGATCTGAATGGGGAAGACACAGAAAGGAGAAAGCTGTTATTAAAAGTGCTATGCAAAGTATTTTTGAAAGATTTGGCTTTTTATGTCACCTTACTATGTTTAAGAAATGTCTGGGCATGTTTTTAAAATACATTTTCTCCTCTCCTCCCTGGTTCTTCTCAAGAGCAATGTGAGTGGGAGTGTTGAATGGATTTGATCTCACTTTGAGGGGACAGTGTTACATCTTTAAAGAGGACTGTTTTTCTCCAGAAAAGTTAATCAGTCGTTGAAGTTAAAGTAGTGCTAGTGAAAACCAAATTACTAAGACTGACTGTAATTTTAATGAGGTGTATTAATAAATCTGCTGAAAGAAATTGTAGTCACATTGCAATTTTGGTCCTAATAATTCCTCTGTGACATGTTTAGAAAAGTGGGTGAAATGCACAGCGGTTTCACGTCTTCTGTAATTATAGTTTTAAATGAAGGTGAGGGTAGTCAATGAAACAAGGATTGATAATACTCTTACAGTGATTTTTGTAGCAAACCTTTTGAACCAACTCCATGCCAAGTAACCTCAACACTTGTTGCAATTAAGCTACCTTTCTCATATTCTCATAGCTAGATTCCTAAATTGTGTCTAAGTGTATACGATGAAAGGGACTCATATCCTGTGCTTTGTAAGTCTTCACCCGTTGAGAATAAAATGTATCAGAAATGTATGGTGTTGTCTTATGTAGCTTTTAAATACTAGAAATTGCTCTAGTAACCTTCCAACCTAGGTTTGATGCTTTTTTAATTTTATTTTTTTATTTCTACCCATGACTCATGAGTGCCTGCTGGGAGGTGGGAGTATGGAAGTACATTATTCTCCATTTGTTCTAAAATAACCAACTTGGTTAGAAGAAGAAACACTCAGATTCACTCTCTCCTCTGCTTCCTTTTATGACTTCAGCAGCTCCCGGGGATAGACTTGCTGGTAAGGGTGATTGTCAATGTTAGAATGTCCATTCTAGAGGAATGAAGTGTGATTTTGAATAGCCCTGACATAGTTCTATATTGCACGAGATTCAGACTAATTTCTAGCATGCAGCACTCTTCCTGTCCTTTCCCATGCTAAGTGTGTGCTGATTGCAGTTCCACCAGAGAAGAAGCAATGGCCAAATATTTACTATTAAAGTTAATGGCTATCCTGAATAAAGCATGTGTTAGGATTTCTCTGTCCCAGTGTTTGCAAGAACTTGTCGTAAAAGGCTTTGTTTTCTCAAAGGGCTGACTGTCACAAAAAGGAGAATAAGATGTCATGTGTAGTCTCTGTGACTCAGCTGTCAAAGTTTTATCTTTTGTGTATGAAAAATATTTGTGTACTGAAGCTGATAAGCATATATCAGAAAGGTTACATTTCTCCTAGAGATGAAGTAAAACAGTGCTTATAACACACACCATGAAAGGTGGCTTCTGTATAAATCCATACACAGTAGGAATATTTCTTCTTGGGGGAACACTGTATGGCAGAGGAAATGCCAAATGTGCTGGCTGGATTCAGACCTTGAAGTCCAATCCAGCTGGATAGGGGTTGTACAGAAATGAGTTTATAAACCAAGGAAATGGACCTGGACAAGGAGCAGTAAGAAGAAGAATGCCTGTCTCTACACCATTAAATATCATGCTGTAGCTATTACTCTTCATCAATGGCAAGTGTGACCTCTGTCCCCATCGCAGATTGAATCTTTTTTATACTATTAAGAGCATTGTGAAATCAGGAAACTGCCATGCTCACTGAGAAAAGGCATTGGCAGGCAGCCACTGCCCCTGAGAAAGGGGGAGAGTGGTGCTGGGAAACATCAAAGCCCAATGCTTTTGGCCACTCCTGCAGAATCCCTCAGCCTGGGAGAGGTGCTGCGGCACCTTACACTGCAAATGCAGGTTACCAAGCATGACAGAACTTGTGGCTGTCATAACACAGACCACTGACAACCCAAAGGAGTCAATAAAAAAGCTTAGTAGAAAGGTATGTCTCGAACCTGGGACTTAGATGTCTCAACCATCACTGTTAAAAGATGTAGATGTTTCTCTCCTGTCTCTAAAAGGTAAGTTCAAATGCTTTTTGTCTTGAGAAGAAAGCAGAGCCATGGCCATCATTGGAAGTAATAGTGATGGGTGCGATGCCATGATGCCAGTGCTCATAGATAGGGAACACAGCCAGGAAGCAAGAACTTTGTATGTTTTTCACACTCTCAGTGATCCAGACTTCCAGCTCCTACCTTGGAGCCATCCCAGGTCACAAGGCAGGTTAGGAAGAAATAAGTTCTTCCTTTGTTTCACGTTATACTACTTGACACAGGAGAAGAACCAACTCCCAGAGCTGGGAAAGCACACCTTGGTCCCCCTCCTTTGGTCTGGGGAAAGCTCAGTTTCAGTGTGCACATCTAGTATCTGTTTGATCCGAATACATAGCTACAGATACAGCCTCCACTGGCAATGCCATTTCTGGTCTATTAAAGTAACACTCCAATATTGATATGGTAATGACATTTCATCCACAGTAATTAAAATTTAAGCTGTGTTGCCCCTAATTTTATGTTCTTTTCTAACCCACTTATTTTTTTTCTATTTAGGAAGCACTCCATCAGTGGCTGTCCCTGCCTTCAAGAGCAAATCATTTTGTATTCTAATTCCTTTCTGTTTTAATTGTGTTCATCATCAAAAGCAGCACTGATAGATACATGGGTATATAGCTACCCACAGTGTTTATTCTGTGCAGTAGTGCATGGCTTTAAAGAAGTTAGATAAAAAGATAAGGAACCAAGTGGCATTAGCTTGTACCTCACTGCACAGATAATGCCAACAGAGTGACTTGGACTTCTTCAGCATGTATTCAAGTACAAGATTAAAGTATATTCGAATATGGAACCTAAAATCAGGATATGATTTTAAATGTCACATCCTAGGCCACAAAACATCACAAATTTCACATGAGAAGTCCACAGGGAATTGAAAGTCAAAGTGTTTTGGAAAAGGTCTACCTAGGCTTGACTTGCTAGTATGAAGATTACCAACAAGTGGGGAATGAAGAAGTGTTTGTGGGCTAGCTGCGATAACATTAACTGACTGTTTCTTCAATACTAGTAAATTTAGGAGCAAGAAAGTCTCTACCTGTCAGCTTCTGAGAAACTACTACAAGTGTTTAAAAAGAACTGATTTATAGTATCTTCTCCCCATTCAAGCCCTCCTTTGACTTGTCTTGCTCAACAAGACCCCTTGTCATGAAGAGGGCAAGCTACTGTTAATCGCAGTCCTGCGGCAGTGGTCAGTGAGCCAACTTTGAGAACGGGTAGGGTGGGTGGAGGGGCAATGTGCTAGCAGAAGAGAAAACCATCCAACTCTAGAGTCAACTATCAATGCGTTTAAAGATGGATTAAACCTTTCTAATGTTCTCTTGTCTTAATGGTGGCTCTAACGCAAACACCTTCTATATGCAAAATCAAATACCTGTCTATAAATGTATGAAGGTGCAGGCTGAAAATTATTTCATTGCGGGAGACAGTGTCAATAACCTCACATGCAAGAGTTAAGTCATGTGAAAGAGCATTTGCTATAGATGTGGGTAATAAGGCATATATATGGTATATATAAGATAGAAATAGTGTATATGTCTACATTAGGGAAGGCCCATCCCAAAGGGTGCATGGCCTTTTCAGCTGTGCAGCATCCAAAGCGAGCATTGTTAGAAGCAGCAATGCACAAACCATTAAAACCCATCACTACTGATAAACATGTAGTGTTCAGAAAAGATACTGAGGCTGGGTGAAGGCCCGGTGATCAGTGTTGTATTGACACTGATGTGCATGGGCCAGGTGTGATACTAGCTTCCTATTCTCCTTATTTATCACAGTAGTTAACAGTTCCTAGCACAGGATGAAAACACAATTGTCTGTTACTGGCAGAAGAAATCAGGGCTATGTTGCCCATCAAAGAATATTTGTGCAACTGCTAAGCCACTTAATAATTTGACTACAGTCCCATCTCCACACTTTACACATTGTTAGACAACTGAAATATAAATATTAGTTCTATATCGAACCTATTTTGTGGATGAGAATTCAACACCAAATAATGAAGACAGACTGATGGGTTTGTCCTCCTTGCCCATACCAGAGAGGATGCCTTGTGGTAAGATTTTGTGCCTCGGCTACGACGAGTGTATGATTGTATGTTTGTGTGTATTTTTTTAGATATAGCAATAGTGTATTTATCAGTGGCAATCTCAAAGAATCTGTATATGTTGCAAGTGTAACTACGAGCAGCATACGAGCTGTTTGAGAATTTGGTGTTGAACCTATAGTAGTGATAAAATGTGCTATTCAAGCATCCAACTACTGCCTTAAGAGGGAACTGGGCCTACAACATACGGGCTGTTTGGAAATCTGGTGTTGGACCTATAGCAACACTTCTTAATTGGCATACCTATGAAGAGGTAAGTCCATCTAACCCCTCTAACCTCTGAGGACTGGCTAGAACACTAAGGGATTTCTCTCTTACTAAATTAACCACCCCACTTCACGCATGTCAAAGTTTGGGGTCAGGACATCGCCCATATCTGCAACAGAACGTTCTCTCCCTCTCCCCACNACAGACTTAGCTGAAAAGTAAAAGTCATAGAACAGAATTATTCTGTTCTAACCCAAACCAGGACATTCCACCCCTTATTCCATATCATTTACGTCATATCCATCCCTTGTTTATCATTTCTTTCTATTAAAAAAAGTTCATTAAGTTCATTTAGTTCATAATTGTTGTTCTCCATCCATCATAACAGTCTCTCAGGGCAGGAAAGATGTTCTCAGATTCATCATGGTTCATGCCCACAGGTTGCAGATTCATCTCAGAGAACTGGTTCAGGTTCATCTCAGGGAATTGCTGGACACCACTTGATGAAGCTAGCTCCTGTCATCACCATGATGTTATCCTGAAAGACACTTATTGAACACTGTTAGTATATGCAGTTAATATACAGGTTTGAGTCAAGTGTGCAGAAAACTTTAAGAAGATATATACTGCATTTACACAGACTAGAGACAAAAAAAAATGTAAGTTGTTGGGAAGTAGACTGTGAGAGGATGCGAAGAAACACCAAGGGTCAGCCTAGCTGTTGTATGTGACAGTACCATGGAGAGGAGGGGACCTCTCTTACTGATCCAAAGCTGAGAACCAGCACAACAAGGCTGTGAGACTCCCAGTATGAACAGCAGCATAAAACTCAGAGAAAGACAGTTTGTTTATTTGAATCTTCTGTCTGAATGTACTGAACAGGCTTTACGGGATAATGAGAAAACAGGTCCAGATCCTAATGGTTTGGAACGGGTATTTTTAATGAGTAAGTGCTCCCCAGCAGCTTGATTAGCTATCTTATAAGAATGCAGCAGGTCTAGCATAGTAGGAATACACTTTCTGATGATACAAATAATAATATATTCCAAGGCCTTAGAATTCGCTTGTATCAATATATATTGCTTTTCTAATTCCATTAAGTAGATCTGGGATTAAAAAAATGTGTGGCAGCAAGCATTTCATTCTACTCAGAGTGTTTTTCAGGCTCTGTGCTCACTTATTTTGAAATAAACCAGCTGTGGTTTTGTTGTAAAGCAGAATCCCATTAAGGGAGACTAATTGATTCACCTTTTAAACAGGATTCATGGAAGATTATTGTTTATCAATTCACTACCAGGAACTGTTTTGAGACCTTAATATATCTATGAGATGGAGAGATGCTTTCAGTTTATCTTTTTATGACATCAGAATAGGATATGCTTACTCCCTATAGAAAAACAACGTAACACAGTGGCCTCATTTTAGCCTTATCACTTGTGATTGTTCTTCTCATTTTAAGTGTCAGACTGATGACCTGTTGGCATGTTATACTAGTTCCATTCTACTGATCAAAACCTTGCTGAGCATTTTTCATTAGCAAAGTGGTTACAGAAGTTAATTCGCTTACAGTCTGCAGTACTATTCCTGACTCTTTAAAAGCAAAAATGAATGCGCAGTCATAACCTCGGAAGAATCAAATATGATCGTGAGCCTCCACTCCCACTCATTTCATAAGCCTGTCTCTTTGAAATATTCTTTTACTCTCCATCAAAATACTATTTATTGTCTCTCTCTGTAGACATGATTATTAGACATTTCATATATAATGCTTCATACGTTTTCCCACTCATAGGGGTTTAAGCTGTCAGCTAGGGTGTTTGAATAACAAGGAGAAATAGATGAAGCTAATGACATTAACACTATACTGGCATAATAAAAAATGTATTAAATGTCTTGAGATGCAAAATTGTATAAAATACCTTGATGTGAGGTGAATAGAAACAGTCATTATCTTTTAAAACTATTGTTTTTATAAACCAAGAGACTCCTTATTTAGCAAATTAGGCTCTACAATGATTTGCTGTACCTGGTGATTTCTTCTATTTAACAATATTCAAACATCATTTTTACTTTGAAGAGAATTAAGTGAACTACCTGACTTCAGTTTCCTAGACGTGTTCAAATGAAGAATTTTACATACCTTACTTGGCCTGAATTTTGGGTTGTTCACTACCTCTGAGAAGTGGGACACTCTGACTTGAATATTTAAATATTGATGTAAGAATTGAGCAGGTTGGAGTATTTCAGGTTTTGGAAGTGTTTTTGTCAAATGTGTGAAAAACTGAGACATTTTCAGGCATGCACTGCTTTCAGAATTCACACGTGTTCATCAACCTACGTATCTCCAGTCCAGAAAAGAATCTGACAGATAGAAGACAAGAGGTAAAAGGGAGGATACCAAGAGCAAGACACATTTCCTTCTTTCAAAAGATCCCAAAGGAAGGGCTCAGGCTGTCACCTGGGAAGTGCAGTCAATACTCCGGAGCATGTACAGTACAGAAGGTCGACCCTGGTTATTCTGCATCCCACAGTCACTGATGAGCTGTCCCTTCTGAGAACCTGCTCTCTCTTCTTGTTCCTGAAAGACTTGGAGAAACCTGGTTTTACTTTGCTGCAGAATGAGACTTGAACATGCAGACATTTCTCAAAGGAATAATAAATATTTTCACACCCAACTGTAGGTAGTGGGATATTGCTAGACACTCAGATCTGAAAGCTCTCCCTGAAGCAAGTAAGCCAAATCAAAGAAGTGAGGGGGCTTTCTTTTAGAAGTTGGTAGTCTTTTGAGTTTGTTTTCTTTTGCAAAGTCAGAGAGACTATGTCAGGGGAGTAAATCCAACTCAAAGCCTAACTTAGTCACTCTGGGTCATCCTGAGAGAAGCCTGCCTTTCTCCAGCAACTCCAGGCTGACCTGAGACGACCAGACAACAAGGATAGGTGCCTATAATTAGGTACAATGAACAGTCCCCAACACACCTGTTGTGTACTAAAGATGGTATTTTAAGCTTCCCAGGAACATCAGCTACTGTACAGAAATCTGCAAAATTCATGCCATCAGTTTTGAGACAGAACTTTGCTTTAGTAAAGACCTCTCTTTATAAAAGGATAGTACCATATGGCCCAGCATATCAGATCTAAGCTATACAATCTTATATAAGCTTCTGCTGTCGATGAACACCACACAGACTTAGTCTAACTAAAGAACAGGATTTTGTTCTGTGAGAATTTGCCTAGATACCTGACTGACACTGATTTCCTCAGAAACGTTGAGAATTCTGGTTAAGCGAGGACTCCCGTTTATCAAGAACTTGCCTCATCTTTTAGTAAAAACCTATCCTCTGTGTACAGAACCCCCTGAATGAATAAATCTAAACTCCTAGGGGATGCATTTTTCTGTAATTGGCAGCAGCCGTTCCTCAATTTTTATGAAAAAGTAAGGAGGAAATTACTGGTCGGTGAATTAAATTTGGGCACAAACCCCCATCTCCTAAGCGGAAAGTGGTGGGTTTGGTACACCGAATTGATAATTATCATCACTATATTTAATTAGACATAATAAGATCCTTATCTTGACTAAAATGGAGATCTATTTTCTGACTCAACATAATATTTTTCACACTGATTCTGCCTTTTTTATTATTATTGAATATAAAGCTAAAACAACAACAACAAAGAGATAAATGTAAAGACTGCATACCAAATAATCAAACATTTCTGTGGTGTTTTTTGATGAGTTTCTCATGCTGAGAACTCTATAAAGTAATCTGTAGGAGAGAGGAATGATTTTACCCACCATTACTCCTGCTCCAGGACCCAACAGCAAACGTACTTAATACCCATATTGAGTTTGTGCTGCTCCATGTGATAACTCCAATTGTTTAGCATTGCACCAGCAGACCTAGACATGCAGAGAGTGACGAGATCTGATGGGTCACCCAGCACATGAATTACACTGGAGGTCTGTAGCCACTAGTGCCTGCAGCTGTGGGCTGGGAACATGAGTGCGGGGTGCTGCAGCTGACCTTGGTTGTTGCAAGCCTATATGAAGATTGAAGGATTTGGAGAAGCAGGGATTGAGAAAGGCACCTACATACATTTTCACCTATAGAAAATGAAAGCAAATATGGACAACTCTGAAGGTTGTGCCACTGCTGTCTGGACTAACTGGAGGCAGACTAGTCAGAAAGAGCTGAATAGAGTCCATGGGGGAAAGAAGGAATACGGACAGGAAGGCTTGGCTGGGATACAAGAGACATTTAGGGTGAGGGGGAAGGCATTCAAGGACTCTTGCTCTGCTAACATCTGCACATTTTCCGATTTATTTTTCAGCTTGTTTCCCATGAATATGTTTCAGGAGCTCCCAGAGCCTAAGACCTTGACACGTGATTGATGCATCTCGTCTTGCCCTCTGATCTTGGTGGCATCAGCCCAGTAGTGCCCTATGGCAGAACTGTGCCCACACTGGTGGAGTCCTCCATCCAGAAGATGGCAGAGAAGATGGCGCCTGAGGAGAGGGATATGGGGGCACTGGTGCCTGCTGCCTGTCCCTTCTTCCACTTGCATGCGACATTCTTTTCTGGCAGTACATAAAGAAGCATATTCTGTGAAGCTAACTATCGTACAACATAATTTCTTGACTGTGTTACCACATTGAGAGGATGCAGCTATTTTGATAGGCAAACTCATCCTGTAGAGTGCAGTGGCTCTGTGGAAACTGCACAACATGTACTCTCAGTGTTTATGATACAGGACATTGTTTTTCACTGCCAGCAATCTGATACCTATGTCCTTTCACCGCTGGACACACATATAGACAGCCAAATTTCCTTCCAAGGTCAGAGTCCATCAGCAAGAGTGTTTCTGCTGTTTTGAAGCACATAGGTTTTTTTCTCTTAATTGTTCTTACAAACTGAACATGCCCTAGCTAACCAGTGTGTCCACTTGAACTTGCAGGCAGAGATGGAGCTCTGGTTTTTGTCGGTTATGTTTCTCTATGTCCTTTTATGCCTTAACTTACACTGTGTATGCCATGTCCTTCTCATGGTTTCTAATCAGGATTTGATAGAGCGCAGAATTCACAAGTGGATCTACATTGTATACTTCGGTTGCAGACCTTAGCCTGCCAAACCTGCTGTTGCATCTGGACCACACATATACATGCACAAGGAAAAGCCAAGACTTGCACAGATGCAGTTGGTGAGCTGTTCACTGCAGGATAAGGAAGATTTCAGAACAAATTTTGTCACCAGCATATATATGTCCAGCAATGTTGTTTCAAAATCTTCTTCTGCTGGCAATTCTGGGAAATTGCAGCTCTAAGACAATTGACCATGCTCAGGCTTATCTTTAAACTGTTGTCTATTAGTTTACTACTTCAGCGGAGATGCATCTGCTGCATGTGTGAGCACTCCTAGATGGTATGAACAGGTAGTGAGGCTTGCTAAGTAGCTTATATGATACATTTGGCTTTGTATATGTGAGACTTTCTCAGCAATTCTTTGCTGCTAGCTCCGATCTTATGTCCTGAGATGCTGGATGTCTTTTGTAATTGTCTAGTCCCGAGACTGCACATTGGGGGTGAGATAAGTTCACCCAGAAGGATTAGGTAATCTTTCTCATTTGTGGGCTGCAGAGATGTTCAGCTCTCATCAAATAAGACAAAATAGCAAAGGTCTACAGAAGGTTTGCACATGGAGTTCTGAACTGAGGGCGAGAATAGCATCTAACACAGCTTTCTGTCTGGGGATGTAGTGTCAGACACTGATCTGTGATCTTTTTGGGATCATCTCCATCTCCTGATTCTCTGCTGTGATGCTGCCAGCTCACACATTTCAGGAGAGGGGCTGCTGCTTCCCTGCAGGTCCCAGTAGAGTAGGGGTACCTTCTTGGCGAACCACCCTCAGCAGAAGGTGAAGCCATGGCCCTGCTGCGTACCTGCATGCTCACACTTCCTAGCAGGTTCTACATTTAAAAAAACCTGCCTTGCAAGATACCTGTCCTCTGGTTTCAGATGTATGCTGTGTCCTCCTCCTGATGCATGAGAAACATGTGGATGTATTCTCTTTGCTGTCATTCCCTCTACCTTTCGGCCTCTGTGACCTTTCAACTGAAGCCCAACTGGTGACATATTCAAAGAGGGCTGAGCACTCAGGCTGACTGCCACAGTACTCTCGTTGCTTTCAGGCCCAACTGGCTTGCTTTGCTCTTCCTTCCTCTCTGCATGTCTCATCCTAACATTTGACCTAACATTAGAAAGCTGCTCAGAAATCATGATGAGCATAGTACAGAAGTGCTGGAAATACATCCATACTATGTGAATTTATTTCCCCTGAATGTGAGATGACTGTAAAATAGCAAAAGGTATGGACTACTGACTGGTTTCCTTTGGAGCACTGTGTCTATGAATCAGAGAAATTCTATTTTGAATTTGGATGTTAGTGTTCTGAAGGTGGCTTCTACCCACTAATTTCCTACCTCCCTACAGTACTGTGCTTTGGCACAGTGGGACACTGCATTAATCACTACTGTATTTCACCTGGAACCTCATTTAATAGGGTTTTATTGAATAAGTTAGAAAGCAAAACTCAGGTATCTTTCCAATTACAAAATGCCCAAATGACAAGCATGCTAGTTTAGCCAGCATGTGCTTTCTTTCCTTTCTTCCGCCTTCTTTTTTAGCATGGCATTTGGGTTTGTCATAGCACTTAATTTGCCTTCATCAAGAGAGATGCTAATTGTCAATAATCATTGCTTGTCCACATGAATGAACAAGGAGAATCACACTAGATGCTGCTGAGAAGCCTGTGGGCTTGGCAGAAAAATGCTAGGCATCCCTTACTGAGGAAAGAAGAGATCATGTTGCTGCAACATTTGGTTTGCTTTCATTCTCTCATTTATCTGAAATGTTTACTGAGCATATCTGTTATCTGTCATGGAGGTTGGAACTAGTTCATTTTCATCTCTTAACATTCTTTCTTGCAGTTCTCTTCTGCAAGCCCTGTCTCAGCTATTGAACCAGGAAAACAAAGTAGTGTTCACAGGTTCCATCAACTTAACCTTCGGATTTTGTTTGGTTGCTTTCTCATGGCTGACTATCACCATACAGGCAGTGTGAATTTCATTGATCGCAACAGACTACAGGGTTCCTTTGTAGTGTTACTTGAAAGAAATAACAGCTTTTGGGTAGCAAATACACTTTTCTGTCCTGGACAGCAACTCCTTCTGCAGGAAAGGGTTAACGGTAGAAAATGAGACCTGAAACTTTTCAGATGCAGAAATACTTTGGGAATTACAGGGCATTTGGGGTCAGAGTCTTTTCTGTAGCTCAGGTCTCCTGGGGCTGGGGTTGCCTGGAAGCCAATTATGAAGGATTTGTGTTTGGTTGCAGCAGCCTGGGGATTGCTCTAACTTGAGCTCAGCTGTCTCTGTTTCCCCAGGGAGAACATTCCTGCTCTGGATAGTGCCAACACACGTGTGCTGCCCATCCTCCTTCTCACCTAGCTGCGCACAGCTGTGTGGAGGGAGTTTAAAGACACGGAGTGTGTTTGCCACTGAGGGTCAGACTGATCTTTGACCTATATAATATATAGTCCATTGGAACTATGCTTAGAACAATGCTGTTTTTACAGGCTCAGCTCCCCATAGCTGGGCACCTTTGCTTGAAGAACTAATGGCCTTTCTTTTGACTAAGGTCAGAGTGAAAACATGAAGGCCATGAGGATGACTGAACAACACAGATTTAGGTATACACTTAAGATCTCTGCATATTTCCTGAGGAGTGCCTATCTGCCCATCTGGTCTAAATGCCGAGTTTCTTGGCACCACATCAAATGTGGCAACATCCATGAAGAAGTAGGTTGTGTGATATATCATGGTTCTCAGATGATCTAGTTTGTGGTTTTGGCTCCAATTACATGGCCTATTGGTAGACAAACAGTAGCATCAATCTCCATACCTGTTTGCCTTGAAATAAAAATTGAGTAACGTGCCACATTATAATACAGGGGTACAGTAAAGGAACATATTTCTCCAAAAGAAAGAGTATTGTAAATAAAGTAGAAGGGTGTTTGGAAAATATAAAAAATACGGGCTATGCCGGGAAACAAACACTCTGGTGTTTAGATATACCAAATTTTAAAACATCAGCAAAACAAGCTACAACCATCTGCAGAAAGGTGTTATTAACGTTTAGAACTCATGGCTAATACTTCAAAAGTCAACTGCACAAATGCTACACATCAAGATGCATATTTACATGCTGTAATTGAGGGTTTGACTGATTGTCTCAGGCAGGCAACATGGCTGAATTGGTGCTCCTGTAAGATTAGGGTCTCATCTGCTCTCTAGATTCTGTTTTTCTGGCTTAACTTCCTGCCTGTTGTGAAATTGTAGGTTTGGATTTGGTTTAATTGATGTTTATAGACCTTTTCTTTTCTACAACCACTGGAGAAGTGAAAAGACAGACTTAGTGCTAAAGATGGTGGGAAGAAAAGATTATTTGAATGCTGTAGCATGAAACAGTGATGTAGACTTTAGACTTCTGAAGTGACATATTGTCCTTGAATGTTTGCTTGATTTAGTTTAGCCTACTAAGTTTAGTCACACCATAATGATAGTTCTTTACAAATCATTAGTGTTTTTTGTTGCTACATATGGATGTATGTTTTATATGAATACAATGAAAACAGCTCTGGGGAGGTGAATGATCTCGTGTAGCTGTAGCTGACTGCAGTAGTTAGACAGGTATATACACTTCCATGTTGATTTAAGCGGGTTGTCAGCAAAAGGGTTGTGTCCATTAAATCCATTTATGCATGACTACAGTTCTACAAAAGCTGAATGCTGGGTCACACAAGGGAAATCAAATCACTTTAGTTATCAACAGCAATACATGTGTTGCTTTGTTCCCTTGGTTTAAACAGAGCTAGTAGGCATACAAAAATATTTGACAGCGTATATGATATGCTAACTTGAATTTGCTCTCTTAGTTAGGACATTGTTTTCTCTATAACCACCAGTCTGCTTAGGGAGAAATTTGCAATTGTGCAGGCACACAGCATCAAGTTCATGGATTCCTTAAACCCTGTCTAATCCCTGTTTCAAGGCTGTGTCACATAACCCCTGTGCAAACCCTCTGTTAGAGACTCAGTTTCACCTTTCCTTTATTAGTTTTGCTTTGAAAGATTAGAATAGTGTCTGCTTACTTTGGGTGATTTGTCTTTCAAGTGCCAGTTTTGGCCAAAATATGTGCAGTAGTAACTGTTAGAAATCAGGAGCATTTTCCAGTGCTGGTAATGCAGATGCTTCAGAGAAAACATGTTCAGTTTTACTCTAGCTTTCAGACTGAAAGAGCACTCAGGGCTTGATTCTGCTCAGCAATGCTGCAGGAAAGCATAATGTTTTCTCCCTCTTGGTTGCTCCTGGCCCAGGATTAAATCAAGCAGGTAAAAATTAATATATTTTTTGTCTCATCTTCCTTATTCAATATGTATCTTTATCTATACATCTATCTATCTATCTATCTATCTATCTATCTATCTATCTATCTGATATATATCTGTCTGATACATCCCACTTACCTTGGCTGAAAATAGGGAGCTCAATTTCCAGAGGACTAAACAGAGTTCACAGAAAATATGCCACATTGGCTGAACTTGACATCCCCTTTCCCCTAGACCCTCTGTCTGGTATAACAACTTGATTTTGAAGGTAAATAAATGAAGTACCTTTCTACCAGCACACATCTCTGCTGTTGATCCTACCCCACTGACTGCAACAGGAGCCAGTTTAGGCTAGCTGTTTCCTCGGGATGCTTTACCTGTCAAGATGAGTTCCACCCTTTGTGAAGCCTTCAATCATCTTTACTTAATGTACTGCCAACTGTGAAGTGGTTAATGGTGTTGGCCTATTAAGGTGCTCAGCCTTGAAAGGAAAAAATCAGTCCTCTGTACACAGCTCTTGTGGCGAGCAATATAAGAGAAGATCTGTCTCTGTCTTCTGTTATAGTGGTTTACTGCAGCAGGTTGCAGTTTTTCAATAAAAGCTGTGTCTCTGC
>WEIS01082985.1:318-26074 GCA_013389965.1 Todus mexicanus
TCTGAAATGTTTACTGCACAGCATGGTCATGTCATGGTTGTTTTCTCAGGAAGAGACAATTTTGTTGCTTTCTATCATTTTATTCACTTTTTAGATTCTCCTGAGTCTGATTTAAACAGTTTGTCATGCCTTCGCTGTCACAAATCAGTAGCCTAGCATTGGTTGTAAGCACACCAGCATCTTTTGAAACGTTGGTTTAAAAGCTGATTTTCAATATTATTCTCATCTGCTCTGCAACAGCACTTCCTTAACGCAGCCGAAATGAGGGCACCCTGATGCGAAACCCCATAAAGCTAAGAGAAAGCAAATAAATGACTTAGTGAATTTGCAGCTGAATGTATAAGTAAAGGGGGGAACCCCCCTAAATCCTGCCCATTCCCCATACAGGGGAACCAGAAGCACAAACAGTATTGCTGTTTCATTTGCCTATAGCCATTTAGAAAGCAGCCAATACACCCTAGAACTGACCCCAGATTTTGTGAGACTAAGTGCAGCATCTCCTCCGCAAGATCTGTCTCCCTCTCTGACCTGCAGACTCTGTTTAAACAGCTGAATGTAACAAACCTAACTTTTCTTTCCCATTTTTAAAGGGTTTAGCCTATTAAGGCTCCTTGCTTAGTCAGCAGCTGGCCTGCTGCCAAAAAGCCCAGCATATTGTTGTGGCTGGGTAAAAGCTGGATATTTTCCATCTCTGTCCAACAGCGGCATTGGATCTTCATTGTCTTCCTGTGTGTAAAGTGTGTGGAAAGTAGAGGGAAGATGCATGGAGCAGTAGTCCAGATGGCATTCCACAGCCTGAGAAGAAACATCTTGACCCTCGAATCTGGGTTAAACTCAACAGATGCCAGGCCCCCAAAAACAAAGAGCTGTTGTGGCTGACGACAGCGAAGGAGTGATAGGCCTTCAGTAACAGAAAGTATCTTTTATTTTGGATGCGTTTCCCCGCAGATAACCAACACAGTGTCACTTGCAGATAATTTCCTATTAACAACAAGCAAAAAAACAATGGTTCTCTGCGTTAGGCACCGTCCCCCTTCAGCCGTGCAATGTTGCCCCTGGGTGCTGGGTTATGCTCGGAGAAAAGGATTTGAACATTCAGCCTGTGTTACGCCCTGCCCAAGTCTGCGTGCTAAAGGACCCGTTATTTTTTCCTGACTCTGACTTCAATTAACGTACTTTTAAAATGATTAAACATATCATGCTGTGACTTCTAAAATGTCAACAAGCTTCTAAACTTGGGAGACGGGAATGTAATAAAATAGGTAATAGGAGATTCAATAGTTAATAGAGGCCCTGAAGTGTGAGTGTATACAGTAACTGTATATTGAAAACTGTGCAAATGAAGATGGCTTAGTATTGCAAACTGAGGAAGAAAATTGTTTTTAATTAGCACCTTCATAAGAACTGCTGATTAATACTGTTTGGTTTGGTGAAAAGCTTTCAGCTGAGTAATTTGTGCAGCCATTACAACAGTTTTGTTAGACCAGGACTCCTGTTGTTAAACACAAACAGCAGATGATAATGGTGGAAGATGAGTTTGTCATGTAACAATTTACCTTATTGAAAAAAGCTTTATATAAAACCCAATACAGTAGGTACCAGCAGAAATCACATATTTTAAATCCTTTCAAGATTGCAGTGTGCGATGCAAGTGTGTTTTTTCATGGACTAGAAACAGATTTTATATCATTTATAAAATTATATATACAATTTAAAGGTGTTGTAGCATGGACAGACCACTTTACTGGCAACGCTTTACATCACGACAGTAAAGTGCTGGCATATTCAAACACTTCCGAAGTATACAAAGTAGGTCTAAAAATTGAAAGGTAATTAAGTAATATTGTTCACATGCAAATGTGTATTTGTGCATTGTGCACTGAAATTACGAGTGGTGTTTGTGCAATATCTGGCATTTATACCTAAGACTCTAAGGAGATTTCTCCCAGGTTAACTACTGTTCACTGCTTTTGCTTACTGTCCTTTTCAATTGACAACAGAAAATTAAAACCCGTCCCCCATGTCTCCATAATATGGGGGCATATGTATTTTAGTGGCCCAGATAGGAAATTTAGTGTGGTCTGTAGAAACAGAGAGATTTTATTAAATATGGTAACAATGAAGGAATATCTGCACTAAATTATGACGCTAACCAAGGATGGTAAGATCTGTAAATTATTGGAGTGCTATAATAGAACATGAGAGTTTTCCTTTAGACAGGCCTTCGGGGTAATAACAAGGGTTGAGACTCACGACAGTGCCAAATAAGCTTTAGACAGCATAATAGTCTGCAAAGAAAAGCCACAGAGCACTAATGTAAAAGAAGAGCTGTCCACCACATGCAGTAAAAATCACCAAAGGTCATTTTATGGTAGCAATTGTGACATAAAATTGGTGGTCATGCTACATGTCTAATACTCAGCACAGCTTTATAAATGATGGGCCCCTAGCGATGGCTGTCATTAAGTGCTTTCATCATAATAAACTTTAAACTGTTGGCTTTATGAATCGCCAGCCAGCTTCAGCTGTTCGTTGGATGGAGCTTGCAGTGCCTTAAGTGTGACAAGGCCTATTAGGAACTGCAACCATGTTTCAAGCGTACTTGGCTTTCCCACTCCTGGGGTGATTGCTGCCTATTAAATGGCATCTGGGAAGATTTTCCTCCAGCAATCTCTGATCAAGAGCTTTTTTGGGCTTTGACCTGCATTTCCTTCAAGACTTTCTCTGAGGAGTTTTATAAGAGCAAAACTCCAGAGGATTTATAGCCACTTCTGATTAATACCTTTTCAGTTTTTCTAGCAACTCTCCCACTGCTACATGGAGAAAAGCTTTCATTGTTCCTAAGGTGCTTATTTGTGACCTTTTCTCTGCTTTCTGATTCCCTCTAACATGTTCTCAGTGAAATCCTTGGTGTGCAACCAAGACAGTCGCTGAAGTTGCTGCAGCTTTGTGTGGAGTGGCTTTGATAGTTAAAACAGAAAATTAATTTAGAAGGAACTCCTCCCATTTCTATTTCAACAGTGGTCTCACAATTCACGGGCGACAATTAAATGCCAGCGGTACTGATTCGCTATCTTAAACAGTGTATGTGCTATCCGAGGTAGAGGAACTGCAAACTCCTTAGGGCTCCAGACGAGGGGAATGCAGCTATGTAATTAGAACAGAAATTTCTTCCTCGAGCCGTGCCTTTCAAATCCCTGCGCCAACTAACAGCCTTTGTGGCCCTTTTGCAGGTGGGGAAGCAAGAACTGGCATAGCAGGGCCACATTCTTCCTTCCAGTAGCTTCCTCTCTTTGTAAGGAAATTGCCCCAGTCCTGGGTTCATTTGCGGTCCCTCGCTCTGTGGAGGTGGTATAGGCAGGGGAGCAAGACCCGAAGTGTTTACAGTTTCAAAAAGGTCACACCAGCAGCCAGAAACTCGGAGCCCTCTCACTGACTCAGTGGGTCTCAGTGGGAGACCCCTGGGCACACAGGCTGCCTGGAGCTGCACTCATTCTCAGCTTGGCACAGGCTTAGGGTGCAGCCCCCAAGGTGGCACATTCCTGAAGGCCAGAGTGTGCCACAGATAATTATACTGCTGAAATATAAAGTTGCATATAAAGATTTCATGAACTAGATTACATTTTCATCACCCTTATGCATATGACGTCTTTTAATTTCTATAAATCTTACAGTGAGTTAGAATTAAATCATATTAGTGTGAATAATAAATGTTTAGGGATCACTCATCTAAGAACTTGTAGTATTTAATTTACAAGGACTATACATTTTTCAAATCTCTTAACAAGGAACTTTAAGCGCTTCTTGAGGTGGTTGTTGGGGTTTTTTTTATAAAAAAGGGATCCTGAAAGCAAAAATGCTGTATTTTTTCCCAGGATCCTGAATGAGTGACTCAGAAGGTATTGTAATTGCAAAAGCTTTCTGTGGGTAAGAACCTGGCTAATACTCTTATTAGCATCTTTTTTAATCCAGGTAACATAATAGTCGAAGTGTCAGATGAATGTCTCAGAAGTGCACCATTAAAAATTAAATTGTGAAACCTTTGAGAGATTAACATTTGAAACCAGCTAGAAGCTCCTTGAGGTTCTTGGGTGTGGATCAGAGTCCTTAAAGCGTAAGTTGGTATCACAAACCTCATCAGCTTCCAAGTTACTCTGAATGAGGACAGTAGCTGCATTTATTAGCCTTAGCTCTAGACTTGTTTCCTCTGGGAAGCGAATACACAAAAGGAGATTTTCATCGTGAAAAGAGATTTCATTTTCTGAAACTTCTAATTTCTAAAGAAGCTTGAAAAGCAAAACAACAACAAAAAAAGCACATTAAAATGGTATTTTCAGGGTATGTTTTAGTTCATAGTAATGATAATTAGTTAATAATATAGTACTTTTCATGCTCAATGTACTTTTTAGAGTCATTAATCAAATAGGACCATGGGCAGATACAATAGGAAATGGTTTCTGTTTTCCCTGTTGGGAAACTGAGGCAAAGTGGTCAAGTAACAAATGCAGAAATACCCCACGGCAGGCAGAATTGCTTTTGTAATGCAAGTTTCACTCAATGCCAGTTCTTAAGTAGGACATCTTCATCCAGCCATCGGGCTTTATTATTGTGATAGAGGTTGGCATACCCTGGGAACTGCATTTTTGACATCAACAGATATCGTCTGAAATGCCCTGAAAGGGTTATTGTTCTTTCTGTTGGATGGTACCAGTACTGGATTTTTCGACAAAGGTACTGAAATACAGACAGGGACCTATGAGGTATGACAAGTATTTTAATTTGTCATCTCCTGTTCCTGTAATGCATTTTAGCAACAAGCTGCTCTTCTTCAAGGAATGGATAAGACCATGTAGAACCTTGTCATATTTCTACAGGAAAAAAAAGGCTCTTTGTTTGTTTGAAGGAAGCACTGATGATTGTTCCTAAAACTTCATACTGTTTCACTTTTCCTCCTGCTATGCTGCTTTTCGGGTGTGGGGTGGGCAGTTAGCAGTGGTGGCTGTAGATTAACTCTTTGCTGTCTCATTAGATATCTACAGAAATGTTTTTGGCTGGTTTTTGAGACAGATACTTCCGCAACTCTGCAGACAGTTACTTTGCTACAAGAAGCTTTAGGGATGAGGACCACACTTAAGGCATTTCACAGCATTAGTTTCCAAAGGTCCATGAATCATAGCAAAGGCATTAGTACTGTGTAAGAATATTCTATAATTGATGCAAACAGTTTAAACGATGACGCAACAGGAAGCAAAGTGGTGATTTAACCTTCCATTCCCAGTACAGGGAACACCAGCAGCTCGGCAGATTACTGTGGAGAGGGCAGATGTTTTTGCCACAACTCTACAACAGCTTGCACCAGGTTAGATGCATCTGTGCTGTTCCATGCCCTCCCTGAAGTCAAGGTACTGGCAGATAACTGTATGGGGAACAAAAAGGAATCATGTCACTGGCACCAACACTCTGGACATCTGCCAGCTTATGTAGGAAGGTAGAATATTAGCAAACACATGGGCAAAGAGTCCATTATGAAAATAAAGGGCATGGGAGAACACAGCAACAGTGAGCCATGTTAAGCAGTGGTTTATAGGCTGTGCAGAGAAGAAATGGGAGGGAAAAGACCAAATTCCCCTCATTGGAGTGGGGAGATACCATGACAAGAATCACTTGGAAAGGTGTTCAGCTCAGTTAAAAGGCAGCCCTTTTGGAGCACTTTCAGAGTTATTTTCAGCTGTGAGCAAAGCAGAGGAATATTGTCACTGGGTAGAAATTGCTGCCAAACAATGATCTGTGTAAAGGATGCCTACTTCTGAACCCCAGCCCATTTCAGATCACTTTTGGCCTGCTCTTTTCTTGTTGTAAGGCCCCATTATGGCAATAATGACTGCAAAGCATGGTCAGCATCCCATCCTGGTCCTCCATGGCAGGGCAGCGAGACTTGGAGGCTTGCCTCTGAAGGCTGAGTACCAGCTGCTTACTAGCGCAGGGAGGGCACGTCCTATCTTGGGTCATGACGCATTCATTTGTGCCCTATTTGTGCCCAAAAATTAGGAGTGAGAGCAAAACAGTTGCAGCTAGGGCTCATTACAGAAGAGGGACGGCTCATAATCCTAGCAGGCCTGAAGATTGATGAGACAATACACCAACAGTCAGAAAGGCCAAAGACAGACCTCGCAGAGGAGCAAGACAGGTGTGGTGAGGAAAGCCGGTAAGACTGAATGGCTTAAAAATTTCTTCAGAGTGAACATAATCTGTAGAAATTTGAAACTTTCCTCTCCCAAATAAGCACAGGCACATGAGCCTGCAGACTGCTGATCAGTGTACGCTGGGGACCCCCTACTTGTACAGCAATGTATCTTTGGGACCACACTATGTGTGCACTCACCAGGAAAGGCAAAAACTGAAGGAGCAGTGGGACACACTGAGGGCGGAGAAATCTCAGCCTTGCAGCATGTTTGCTTGCCTGGACTCAAGTGTAAAGGCAGGGTATGATTGTACATGATGTATGGTTTTGCCTTCAGAGCAATCTATCTCATGCTAATGAGGTGATTAGGAATGTGTTTTCCCTAGGTAACCACTCTTGCCAGCAGACAGGGGGCATTTTGTGGCTGTACAGCCATGCTTTTATTGCTGCTGGGTGGGATTCCCCTGTCCCAGAGCCACCATACATTTTACCTGGTACTCTGTGGCACCACACTTCCCACCTGTGCCAAACAGGGTCGAGTCAAAAAGAACACTTGCATGATGAGTTCACATCATTGTACAAACGAATATTTGAGTTCCAGAAGCACTGCGTATTTTCATACTGCTATGTAGAGGCTAATGTGTGTAGCCTTAACAATAATTTGTTTATTCATCCGTTCCAGTAGCTTTGTTCCTGCTGACTTCTATCTAAAAGGCGACGTAATGCACATTTTATGAGCTATAGGGCAGTTATGGCTTAAAATGAATCCACATGTACCAGAATGGGAGGGTGAAGGGGAGGCATAGGGGAAGTATTTTAAAAGAACCTCATACACATAAGTGCTCCACATCTAAATTGTTGTTACTATTCCACTTTGCTGATTTCTTACCTTTTCATAGCATAGAAAGAAGAATAAATTGAATACTTAATGGTGGATCTGGGCTCATTTTCAGTGTAGGGAACATGGAGAGAAATCAGAATATTCAGAAATGTGTGAGCTGGAGGACAGCTTTCCCAAAGTGTTGAAAAAGCTCTTTCAAATGAGGAAAGAAATTTCACTTTAAACATTTAAAAAATATTGATGTAGCGATGTGGTGCATCTTTTATGCTTGAAGCAGAGTCATTGGTATATTCCTAGATTTCTTTTAAAAGCTGACTTCCAAAGGCAGGTAGCCCTGCAGTGATAGATCAAAACATTCGTGCTTCCATGCGGGAAGTTTGTAGTGCTTTAAGCCACAAGCTGGCTACATGCTCAGGCAAAACGTGCTTGCATGTATGTTGACCTCAGCTGCTAAGCCAAGGAATACACTCTAGCTGTTCGTGCTTTCTGCCCTGGCTCTGGCCATCTGTGTTGTGGCCAGTAGAAGTCCTATGGTATGGCTGAAAATGTCCAGACTTGGCCTATATAAGCTTTATTTTGCAGGGAGGAGTAGCGTAAGTGGAGACTGCTTATAAATACAAGTCTTCCATTGGGTAACTTCAGGACTTGGTGAGGAGATTGTGTTGGCACATGCTTAGATGGGACACATGGAAGGTGATAAGCCAGTGATTCCATGCCATAGACCTGTGCTAAGGAGTACCATCAGGCTGCACCTTCACTCCTAGCATTCCCTGAAGGTTGCGTCTCACCTGCATTTGAACATACATTCTCCCAAGGTGGACTTGAGTTTGTGTGCAGTAGAGACTGTCATCTGCAGATTCTGCTGTGCTAGGCCTGTCATTTTTCTTTGCTAGTTTAGCTGGGATGTAACTCAGAAACCTCTGCCCTATACTGCCTATACTGGTGCAGTGAGAAGTAATTACAGCTAGTAAAGGAAAACACAACTGCACAAACCTCCGTTTAGCTCTTAAAAGCTGCTCTGATAATTGTCTTAAAACCAACCTGAAAATGTGAGGTGTTAGAAGGCATTACACCAGAGCCCATTCATGCTGTTTATATAGTAGAAGTTGATTTGTACAAGCAATAGCAGTGTGTGTCTTATTTAGACCCCACAGGACCTTCCTATATGGCCCTCTGACTCCATGAGAATAGAGGCACTTCTCTCTGGGTAGCTATGTATTACAAAGAGAGCCACCACCACTGTGAGTAACATCATCTTAACAAAAATATCCCTGCTGTTGCCCAAACCTTGACCTACTGTGTAGTTCTTTTTCTGTTAACGTAACTCACTTGACATCCTTACCTTTGTGTACCACTTTGCTGTGATTCGCTATGACCCTTTTAAAGAACTGTAGTGGTGGTAGAGCTTTGTTGCAAAGATGAGCCATAAAGCGTAGCCAAATTTGGAGGATCTGGACAGAAGGACAAAGGGGGTTTTTGCTGCTATTTCATATTTAGCAAATTCCAAAGAAATAACAATAGAGATGTGTGGCAGTGAAGAGAGTGTATACACTCTGTTTGCTGTAGGATAATTCAAGTGACACTTCCCACACAGACCTGTCCTTTCTGAAATTTCACTAGTTTTACTGCATCAGGGCAAGTAAAACAGCAACAATAAAAATGATGCTGGGTGTTTCTATCCTTTTAACATTGAAAAAATAGCTGCTTTTCTCTTTTTATCTGAAGGATGTAGGAAAGTCTGAAGCTCCCAAGTCCAGGCCATGGGCTGACATGCATGATATCACTGCTCAGATTTCTAGGGTCTTGTTTGGGCCCAAGAATGATCAGAGCAGAAAAGTATCAGATGCTACATTTCTCCTCCTTTTTTCTTCCTGGTTATAGTTGTGATGGTTCGGCTTTCAGATGGTCTGATCCACCTCCGTTTCCTAGCTTCTTGCATTCCTTGAGGATGATGTGCTCTCTTTTGCTTTTTATCAACAGGAGGAGACAAAAGAATGGTTTCTAGGGATGCAGGATGGTGGTGCACAGGCAAGACCAGTTTACAGGATGTTGTGCTATAGCTCTACTTAAACAGATTGATTTCTTTTTTTTCCTGAAGCAAAATCAGCAACATACAGAGATTTTCAGAGGTTCTCACTTTGCTGCCTCCTCAGTCAATGCTTGTACTCTTCAAGGGTAGTAAGGAAAGCTGCATCTTCTCCTTTAGCAGGATAACAGATGTGAGGTTATCCACACTGACCTGCCCCTTCTGACTTTTCAGTCAACTAGTAAGCTTTACTCTGTCAGAAGAAGCATGGTTTGTTTTACTCTCCTACCCGTCAGTGGTTCTTAGATAGCTGGATAACTTAAAGACTTTGGAGCACAACAGGAGTTACAATACTGCTGGTGAGTACGGAAAACCTGCACATCCACTGTGGTTTTGTTTCCCAAACCCGTCGGGCCCTCATGTGAAAGATCTTGTGTAACAAGGTGTTTACTGTCACCAGCTGCTCCACTTGTCCTTTTACACAAGCTCCTGTGCAGTACTGAGGCAGTAACCACACTCTCCCAGGGACCTGCCATACCTTTAGGATTCTTCACCCTGCTGAAGAAAGGCCTAGCCTGAAAAAAAAAAAAGGGGGCATGTCTCAGGCTCACTGCAATACCAAATGCAGATTCAATGCAGAGCCCTCCTCTGGAACATGCAGCATCAACACTAACCAGCCAGTTCTCAGATGGCCTCCTGAGTTACATGAGTAACCGTATTAATTGGACAGGAAGAAGTTTCTTACATAATTTGCCCCATGTCGTTGAGATCTGACAATTTTCTGGCTTGAGGCTCAGCACCTGATTGACAACACAGGTTTGCAGGTTTGTACAGGAGGCTCCAATTCCCTCAGGACTCTGCAGTGTGTCCATGCAGGCACAGGAGTGCCACCGGCTCTCACATACTAGGATTTGAAGACTGTGTCTTGTGCACCGCAGCAGCGGATGAGTATATTACATATTTTCTTCCCAAGTGCATGTTCTGTTTATCCAGAGTTTGTACTTTGCTGGGAGCTGGAAGGGTACCACATTTTCTGCCCTTACTGTAGGACAGAGAGCCCTCCCTCGCTATGGTGACTGCAATACAGCTCGTCAGCTGTGAAACCTGTGACACAGCCTAGTGCTGTGGTGTGGCAAGGGCTCAGATGTCAGGAGGAGTGTTTAGCCCTCCTGCAGGCAACATTGTCCCCACCCCATCTATCCCTAGCACAGGCCTTTGTTTGCACCCCATGGGAGGAAAATAATCTCCTTGCTTCCAACCACACCTGGATTCAGCCTCCAATTTGGCACCTTGAAAAGTGGGCCAATTCTCTAACGCTCTTGCCAGGACTAAAGCCAGGGTGAATGCAGCTAATTCTCACCACTGTAATTAGGTGGCGAGTTAGCGAGGTGAGACCTCACCTTTTAGAAAAAATTAGAGAAAGAGAGAGGAAGAGAAGGAAAGAAGGGAGAGAGGGAGGAAAGAAGACCAGCAGAAAGAGGGAAAGAAAGGGAGAAAAAAAGGAAGGGAGACATGAATGTACTCTGATAAAAGAAAAAAAGGAAATACTGAGCACTTGATGGCTGTAACCAGGAGAGAGATCAGGAACAATCCCTTTCCTTGCAGGTGCAGGATGGAAGAGGCTGTTTTATACAGGTCTGAGATCTGAGCACTGGAGAAGCACCAGGGGCCTGGGGGGCAGCTGCAGAGCAAATGCCTTCTTACATTTTCTGGTTTGCTTTGGCTGTAGGTCTCTGGGGAGGCCTTTACTGGAGAAATCACACAAAGGTGTTCCTGTTGTTACTCATGGGAATTCATTGGTTCAGAGAAATGCGCTGAAAATATGTTGAAATCCAGTATTGCAGTCTCAGACAAACAACAACAAAAAAATCTTCAGTAGTACTCCACCAGCCCTGGCCAAAAATCAGCATTTTCCTCAGCGTATTTAAAATCAGGTGCCTTTCTCCCGACCCCCACCCCCACCCCAAAAGAAAAAAAAACAAAACCAAAAAGAAGTGCTCTAGATTACTTGAAATAAAGGGGGCCAAAACCTGTATGTATGGTTTTCTTAGCTTCTCCTACACAGAGAGCCAGGGCCATGGAAACACCAGACTAAGAGGCTTAGAGTAAATCCTGGCAGTCTCAGTGCTAGAAACTCTCCCACTGATAAACAAAGCCTAATAAATAAGTTTGAGAGAAAAACTAAATGAGACTGCGTCATTGTTGAGCAGTTAATTAGAATCTCTCTAAGCATTTGTGCTGCAAAGAACAAGAAAATCAAAGAATATAAAAATGTATGTTGGCAAGAGTGAGAGCATGCTAAAAGTAAGCACTGCTGTTACTATTAGTAGTAGTAAAAATAATATTAATTAGTTGTATTACAGTAGCACCTAGTGGTACTACTGGATCTCATCCCCAGATGAGAACAGGGTCCCCAAAACATAAAGGTCTTAAATAGAAGTTACCTTTAAGTATGTTTATGTGCATACATATATAACATACATTTACAGACGTGTACATAACCCTATAGATAGAAGCACAATTCAACCGATGAAGAAACCCCAGCAAATGGAAATCAGGCTACAGAATATTTTCTGACTTGGCTTTTCTTGTTCCTATTTTTTATGTTGCTGCAGTGCAGCTGTTTGCAACTGTTACTTATGATGTAGAGAATGAGGGCTGTACTTGTAGTGCAGGAGCTGGAGTGTATATATGTGTGTATGTATTCAGATACACATATATATACGTGTGTAGATACGTATGTATATACACAGACGCATGCATGCACACTCACACACACGAAGTCATTTTTCTTCTAACATGGATCAGGACAACAGAGGAAGCTTGGCTGAAAATGAAATAAATACTACTCCAAAGGCTATGTTTACACATCAAACACCATTTCTTCACTGCAAGGGAAACCGCCACTGTCCTTTCTGTACGTGCGTAGTCACATTTTGGAGAGCGGTGTCTCTCCCCACATTGCACCCTAAAATCTTCCTTTTAGAAAGTCGTAGTTGAATATTGCTTCCAGGTAAGTCAATACAGCTTTGACTCAAAAGGAACAGATCTGCAAGTTCCAGTTGCTGCTGAATTAACTAAACCAATCTGAATAAATTTAAATCCCTACCTCTCCTTTTCTGATGTGAATTTGCACACAGTAGCAGGGAGAGGGTATAAGGACTCAGATGACACACAGTTAACTGTGACTCTGGATTCCTTAGCACATGGGAACTAATTTAATTGTTAATGTTTTAGTGCCTGGGTTTCCTAAGCAAAAGAGCTTTCGCAGATTATCTGGGTTCCTGTTTCAAACAGAAGGCTGCTGAGGTTTGTGGATTTTTTAGGGGGAAAAAAATTGTTTTACTCTAAAACAGCAACAGTAGAGGCATTTCAGTCTTGAGATTTCCAATGCGGAAATTGCACGGCAGGTCGAGGCATCAATTTAGTGTTCAGAGACATTCTTCGTTTGAATGATAATTTCATTAGATTAGTTTGTAAACTTTTAATGCAGGTTGTATTATATGTCTAAGAAGAAACAATTTGTGTGACAGACTATCCTTCATAATCCCCCTCTTCAGCCTTCTGCTAACAAAAGATCCTTAATACTGAAGATGTTTTGTGGGAGGAGAAACATTTTCCAAACAAGTAGTTTCTCTATTCCAGCCCAGGTAACAAAGAGGCCTTAGGAATTTCTGTGGGCCTTGTCAGGGCTGGCCCATTGGTCTTAAAGCCACCTGCTGCTTAAGCCATTGGTCAATAGATTAACTGCTGCTATTACTAAGTGTTTAGAAAAGTAAGTTATGTGGCAGAGCAAACAAAATCAACCTCCTTAACACATGTTAATTCAAAATTTAATAAATCTGCACTGAGAACAGTAAAGCAATCAAGGGGGGGTGGGGAGAGCAGGAAAGCTCTTCGCATGCGCTGGCCCTCCAAGCAAAGTATCACGTAGCAGATAAAAAGTCTTCATGGCATCTTAAACAAAAGGATAATACTCTATTTGCTTTGCAAAACTCCCTTGACACTTCCCTCCACCCCTCTGCCTTCCTCCTTTTCTTCCGGTTTTCGGGCGCTGCAGTTTTTGGGCAATTTCCAAACTTCAGTCACAAAAGATAAGTTCACCATAAACACTAATAGTGGAGTAAATTCCTGGTGAAAAAGTGGGAAGCATTCATTTACTGGCAAAAGCTGTGACACTCCACAGCCTGCCATGTTGTTCTTATTCTGTAACGAAACACATGTTTTAACAGAGCACATCCCCTCCAGAAAAAGAGAACGCCTCGTGTCTGCCTTCACACACGGTGGAAGAATTTGCCTCACCATGGATGCCAGGAAGATTTCAGCAGGGGAGATGAGGAACTTCAGGAGGCTGATGCAGGTACTCACCCTCATGCAGCTGATCTGGGCGAAGGCCATAAAGATGTTACCAATTCTTCTTAAAATAAGCCATTTAAACCTGTTTTGCCTACTGCCCTGTGCTATTTCATGAGATAAAAGAAAAACTTGGGACAAGAATATTGGTTTTGCTTGCAAAAAAGGGAATTGAGAGATAGCAGGTGTTGGCTTAGGAGTTCCTGCTTGTTTGTCACAAGCTTCAAGCACTTACTATTCCTCATACTGCAAATTTATGTAACTGGTAAAAGTGGTAAAAATGATCCTCTAAAATTGTTGGAATAAATTTCCATTTCTGAGATGTCTTTTCTTAACTTTTAACTTTTACAGTGCTATGTTTCATGAATAAGTAATTTGTTTCACATAAAAGCAGGTTGTGGCTTAAAATTGAAGACCAGGGTTATGGTTGTCCTTTCTTGGCTTATTATCATGGGATGGATGCCCCTGTATGCAATGAGTTTGTGCTTTGTCAAAGGATGCTCAGGAGAACAGAAATGTCCAGAAGAGCAGCAATTCAGATCACAAGCAAGTTTCCCCACTGATGGTTTCCCACCGAGTGTTCGAGGGGTGGTCAGAAGAGAAGAAATGCTCTGTGAAATGTTTCTGCTCCAGCACATCCACACTTCTACCCAGGGTGATGTGTTGCAGCTGGTAGTGGTCTTTTCTTCATAAATACACCTGTTTGTTACCACTGGCTTTGGAATCTGTGTCTTTCCAGAGTTCCCACAAGTCTAATACCCATTTTGCCAAGTGCCTTTGACTAGTTCCAAATGTATACATTGGCAGTCAGGTGCAGTGCCTCTGTTAGAACAAGACACCTTCCAGTCCAGTTTCAGTGTGTTTTCCCTGAGATCCATCTGCTGGGTTGTTTATTTCCTTGCAAATGTTTAGGTCTGGCTCTGACAGAGCCTTCCTTAACCAGGCACATGAATAAATGCTACTGCAAGCCTCCATGCTGTTCGGAGGACCAAAGGCTCCCCCTTCACAAGGCTGCAAATCTCCTGAGAGGAGAGTGCAGCAGTAACTCCAAAACATTTTTCTTGCAGACCTTGTCAAGCTGGGTTTTTTCCCTGGTAGGGGAGCATTTAGACCACTATGAGCAAGATAAGATAAATGATTTATTGTGGCATGGTAGGTATTGCTAGGCTATCAGCTGCCGTCATGGAGTCCAAGCCGATGGTTGTAGCAAGATATTAGGAACCGTCTTTAAAAAGGAGTTATCTCAGATTTTAAAAATATATCAAAGCTCCTTGCATGTCTGGGAATAAAATGCTAAGAACATTTCAGCTGGACTGCTATCCTTCTTTTCCTTGCTATGTCTAATCACCCTCCTTTCCAGCAGTCTGGTAAAATGGTGATGGAAGCTTAAAATGGGAGGTCCATGCATAATATAAGATTGCCTGTGTTGCATTCTGAATACCTTTGACTCCAGGCCTATTCTCGTGACAGAACACAGCATAAAGCCAGATCCAGCCCTATACTTCTGCTCTGCAATGAGCACATAAAACACTTCGATTCACAGTATCTCTTTCCAGGAAGGTGGGTGAGCATCTGTCTTCGCAGCTGACACCAAAGCTCGTTTTTAGCCAGTCTGCTGGCAAGAGATTCTAGTGAGCAGAGTCCCGTTTGACAGCCATAAACTCTAGGCAGTTTAATGTAAAGCAGTTAAAATTAAAGCACTCGCCTCGTTTGTTGTGCAAGGTCTACATGTTGCTGTTGCCTGGCAAGGTCAACTGGATAATATTATAAATGGATACTCATTGGTTCCTTTACACTTATCTTTAATGTGACATTGCTTTCTGCACACATATTAATTGCATAAGCCAAGACAAAGTGTGGAGAAAAGGAATATATTTTTAGATGTTGCTTTATTTGGAAAGCAGGTGATGCAGTCTCTTCTGGGATTTGATACTCATGAGCTGAGTGTTGCTTTGCTGCCATGATATGGTTAAATCACATAATTTCCTTGCTGCCTCATAATGAAGAAACCTAAGCTCAACTATTTTTTCCCTTTGAGGCAAAGAATTCAAACTCTGCTTGAGAAAAGGCTGGTTTTGGATCATTTTCTGTTCTGAGTGTGCTAGGTATTACACAGGGTGCAAAGGCAATACACAGCATAGCATGACACTTAAACTGTTATTACACTTATATTGCATTTAGGAAAAAAAATCTTCAATCATTCATAGTTAACCTAGGAGAGCATTTTCCCCAATGTGACACTTAAATGTTTTAGAAATAATGGGATGATTTGTTTCTTTCCCCTTGAATATGAGGCAGCGAGGTTAGAAGGGGAAGCAGAGGGGGCATGAAAAGTGGCTCATATTGTCAAGGTCTCCTTAACTGTTAAGCAGTGGGGGAAAGAATCAGACTGCTTTCCTGGGTGAAAACAGAGAGATATTCTCCACTGATGACTGTCCTTCTAAGCCTTTCCTATCACAGGCTAGCAGTTAAAATAATACTCACCTACTGGGCATCCAGCAGAGTTGATCTACCTTTTCTTCTAGGAGGTTCACGTCCAGTCAAGCCTGATTAATCTGTTGCAAGTCCTGAATGATCCCAAATATAACACAGAACAGCTACACCTGTTTATCAAGTCAGTTCATTTCCCTTCCCCTATTCCACACTGAAAAGGAGCATTAATTAAAACAGTAAACAAACGAGCGCCTATTCTAAATCAGAGCTGCAGGCAAAGAAGAGATAACTTAGGCTCTTGAGAAGAGGGATTTTCAGTTAATTTATGGAATCTACTGTCACTCTCAGGGCAAGGGAGCTTACGTAGCTGGGAAATTGAAGCAGACAGGCTTTGTCTAAACACTTCTTTTTCAGAGAATATATTTTTTTTCTATTTTAATTTTTAATCAAGCCCTTTTTTTTTTTTTTTAAAGAAAGAAATTGCTAGATTTTTCCAGTGTTCTGGTGACTCATACAGCTCCTGTGAGATCTCCGAAAGGTAGAGAGGAGTGAGGAGGAGAGGCAGGGAGCTGAGCTTAAAAAAAAAAACAACAACAATGTGAGAAGATGAAATGTTCTGCTAGCAAATTATTCCCTGGAAACTAATTGCTGTATTTCCATCCACTTTGATTATTCACCATTTCCCCAGCATTTTCATCTTGGGCCTGTACCCTGATCCTGGACCCACACTGATGTGAGTGCAGGCTTTTGTCCATTCAGAGACCCAATGACTGCAGGGAGCCCACCTGAATGGAATAGTTGCAAAATAGTGTCAAAGAGACAAGCTCAGCTACCGTACAGAGGAGCTGACAGTCTAAGGCTCACCTGTAAGAGCCTCCTGCTCTGTGCAATACAGAAGTGAGTGTACAAATAACCTTACAGAACTGTGACAGAGGGTCCAGTCCTGCCTATGGACATCCCCAGAGACTGCAAGGAGAGCACTGGGGCAATCAAACAGACTCCTGATGTTGCTTTACAGATGCTGTTTGCTGCCATCTCCCAAGTTCAGCAGCAAGGTGGATTGCCCCAGCTCTGCATGAGAAATCACACATGTGGGAATCACGCACACATGGGTGCTGCAAGGTCAGGGCCTCCACTTCACTAGGGGGTTTGGTTTGCTTTGTTTTTTTAAGGGAGGCACATACATATTCATTTTTTGATACAGGAGGAGAAGTGGCAAATAAGCAGGAGAACTGCAGGAGAAATAGAGGCCAGACCCCCTTCCACTCCCCAAAAGCAAAGAGGCAATGTGCTCTGAATTCCCCCTCACAAACACATTGCTGAGCTAATTGAAACTGGCTCCCCCACATCCCTGGAGAGTGCCCTGACCTCCTACCTACGGGCAGCTGGGGGGAGGGCTGCAAGGCAGAGAAAACCCTCTCCCTCTTGCCCTCTCTCCCTCTCCCGCTTCATTTTTTAATCAGCAGTTCTACCCTGAGAAACCTTCCCTGCTGTAGCTTCTGCTGTACACTCCCAGGACAAGTTTCAGTTTCAACGAACCAGCATTTTCTGTCAAAAAATTCACAACCTGCTCTCCTTACGAGCTGCTTTTCAATTCCAGTGCATAGCTAAAAAGATTACTGCTCTGCCCAAAATAAAATAGTATTGGCAGGGAGACAGTTTAAACTCCTATCAGCCAGGATTTGTCATGATGAAGGCTGCGCTTCTCAGGAATCAAACTATCATTTTGCTTCTTACAATACTGTTGGGACTCTCTCTCTGGGCTAATTAATATATTAGACATTTTATTTTATTTCAGACTGAGATTTGGAATAGTTCAGTTTGTGAAATTACATCAAAATTGTAGTTTTCATAAAATTACAGACAGACCAAAAAAAGTTCTGTAAACCTTTGTCATTTCAGATACAAACCTCTTTTAAAGCTACAGGAATGCCTTGTACATATTTCAAGTCATCCAGCTTTTCCTGGTGGCATATCCAGTAATCATGTTGACAAATTAATGGTAGAGAATTAGTTGTACATTAAAGATTTAAATTATATTATGCGGCACATTGTCATAAAGTGATATAAAACAATAGGCAAATAAATGTAAATTAATTCCAGTTACTGACATGTAAGACGCAGAGTGACATCTGTACACTTCACGAGTTGCGCAGCTGCCATACTTTAAAACGTAAAGCAATGGGGGAAGCGGCACGGCACGGTGGAGCGGGAGGCAGGGGACAGGGTCAGGCCTGGCATTTGGGAATCGCGGTGCGCCAGGCAAACCGCACCTCCGCTTCTAAACAAACAGATCTACGTCCAGCATCGCCCCTCTGTGCCCCGGGGGGGGGACGCTAGGAAAGTTGCCTTTGTCAAGAGGGATGAATACCGTGTCATGACAATACTTGCTTGGGGTTTTGTCTTATCCCACCCTGACCAAAGCCCCGTGAGTTCCTATCAATACCGAAGCGCGATTGCTTCCTGGGGCACAACCCCTGGACTTTCAAGGGCTCGCACACTACTGTGCCGACTAATTATACAGATTCCGTTTCCTGGTATGAAGGAATGCATTACCTGCAGCAAAGGATGCATAAAATATCGGGCGCGGGAGGCGCTAGGAGAAAGCAGAAAGCCGCCGTGAATTCAAGCCTCGGCTCTGGGTTTATACCCACAATCCAGACCCATGCTGAGAGCCTAATCACTGGGGCCATTCTTTGGGCTGTTGTCCAATCAGTCCCTGAATAGCAAAACCCCACAATGCGGAGTATGAATTAGAGGGAGGGAATAAACGTGGGCGCAGACTTTTTTTGCAACAATACCTAACCGGGCCTTTCAGCCAAGGACAACTCATGGACAAAAGCACGGCGGAAATTGAAGTAACTTTTGGAGGCCCTTGGCAGTAAGAGCTAGCTCGACGAGGGTAGCGCTGGCTTCTTTTTGTGTGGACCGGATCAATTATTCGCTAGGGGGGTGAGATGTGGAGGGGGGAAAAAAAAAAAAGCCTTAAAATTCGACATTTGTGTCACACTGGCCTTGGAAATCACGGCTGTTCGCTGAATAAAACCAAATATTTTTGTCTCCTCCTCCTCCCCTTGGCGGATGCTGCAGTGATTTAGGGGGTGGCTGGTGGAGTGCTCACATTCCTCACCCTTCCCCCCTGCACGCCTGAAGAAAAGCTTCTTGAGCTATAGAGATGTCAGGTCCATGTTTTAAAATTTAGCTTTGTTTACCCAACAGAATGGAATTCATTACTGCGCAAAAGCAGTTCAATTTTCTGACCTTTTTTATTCAAAATGTTGGAAGTAGCAAAAAGCTCATTTGAAGGTCACAGGTTTATGTATCTATTCTCTTAAGTGTTTTAGAAATTCATATGGAGGACACTAAAGGTGGAATATGTGAAAACATACTGTTCATTGTTTACCCTAACCTTGCCACTATTATTAGATAAATGAGGGAAGCAAAATGGCATTAAAAGCCATTGTTAACAGTGAAAATTTTTTTTCCCCTGAAGACTGTTCATTTTTGCCCCTGATCTGCAAAGGTCATTTTCTAATTCTTTTCGCTGAGTAGTTTATGTAACTTCTGCATTTCAAGTCTATAAAAAGCTTTTGCAGACTTTTCGTACTGTAAGTAGTAATTTGTTTCATTACTGTTTGAATTTTTATATGTAATTCCTACAGACATTTTGATGATATTGTCAGGCTTAAAAGCCAAGAGGCTTTTCAGTTGGTTTTTTTTATTATTATTATTTTTTAAGCCCAGATCCATTCTATCTGGGTAATTTAAAATTAGTGGAATTAATCAGCCGACCATTTAAAAGCCAAACTTTGCAGCAAAAGGGTGGGGGACTCAGAGCAAAATTATTTTATTTTTCTCCATCCGTAGCTGATTTGAAAGGCCTTTTCAGCCAGTTATCTGAAGCCAATATTTAACTGTTACTTATTCCCCTAATTTCTGTCCTTTGTCAGGGGAACTTTCCTCGCTGGATCTTGTTGCTCCGTTCCGCGCTAATTGCGGCTTACATTATATAAATGGCTTTGTAAAGAAAACTATAACCCCCAGCCTCGAAAGTTGCATGTTTCTATTTGCTCAAACTTGATGCACTTATTTTGAGAGGGTCATTTCGAGGAAAGCTGTGTAGGCACTGAGAATGTCCCGTATAATAAGCTTAAACAGAACCTTTTGTCCGGCCTCGTCTTCTCAGGCCCGAAAATTAGGCCTCCTTTTTCTGGCGGGGGGCTGAAGTGGTTCATTACCGCAGCCTCCTCCGGCAGGCCTTGGCCCAGCCATTCCCAGTACTCGAGCTCTGTAACTTCCTTAGAAAGGACGAAGGAAAACATGGCACACAAAGGTCTTGTTAGCACTTCCTATGCGAAATTAGCAGCTTTCTAAAAGGTACAACTCCAATTACCTCACATTGTGGGGACGCGCACAAACCCAACAATGAGCCCAGTCTTGCAAGTGACATGCTGTCTCTCCGGAGTTACTTCCCTAATTAGGGATGACGAAGCCCCATTCTGGCGAGTGCATCTATTTACAGTGGGCCACAATGCCTTAACTCGAGCATCCTCCTGAAAGGCCAGTGTTAAAAAACACAAGTGCTCTTTTGGCGGAGCCGTCCGTGGGGAAGCGCCGCATTCCTCGCGGCTACACCCTCCCGAAAAGGGTGGCCGCTTTCCCTCGCATTGTTCACACTTCAGGATTCATTTGGGACAATAAAGCTCCTGCCCCGTGAGCGCTGGGAATTACAGTGGACAATGGGCAGGCTTTCTTAGCAGGGTCTAATGATGGAAAAAAAGAAAAATATTTATTGCTTTTGACAGTTTCACAAGGGGCAAAAATCCTTGTCGTGGCTTTAAGTTTCCACAGCTGTTGGAGGAAGGGTGGTCATATGGACTAAAACAGTTCGGCTCCTTTGTTAAGAGGCTGAGCACAAGGGCCAAGCTGTGAAATTAAAGATTAAGTTCATTAAGGTAAGATAATTGCGCTTGCATCCTTGTTGATACAGGTGTATACAGGCAAGGCCTGGCTCGACGGACCTATTTATTTACCTCCTGGCTTCTGGTGAGGCAAATCAGCTTGTGAGGGAGAGGCGCTGGAAATGCTTCGTTATTTACTTAGCCCAGGATGGGGCTGGTGACCCGCAGACTTTGTGCAGAACGGCCCCGTCAGGAGGGGGAGGAGGGCAGGAAACGTTTGGGGCCGCCACAAGACATACCTTTGCCCAGAGGAGAAATCCACCCCAGTTTCGGACTAGGGAACAAGTTGGCTTCTTTCCTTGGAAGAGAAACACCTTGAAACACCGGCAGTGTTGCTGTGAGGGAAGGGGAATTATTAATTCCCTGGTAGCTTATTTAGTGTAAAAGTGTTACTGATTATTAGTTTGCTGCCGCTAAGTGTTTGGATTCTTCACTATTACTGTGGTATTTGTATTGTTAACAGTTCACAAGTTCAACAGTTTCAACTAAATTGCACTGTAATATTAGGGTTCCAGTACGAAATTACTGCAGTTAATAATAAAATAAGACCTTTGTGTAGGTATATAGATAGCTTCCCAAATTCATTTCAAAAAGCCCACATGAATTAGCGCAAACATACTGCTGGGGGTTGTGCTGTTTTGGCTCAGCAAATCAATTATCTATTGTGCTATTTTGGTGACGAAGAAGGATGATAATTTCAAGTGATTAAAAACACTGCAATACAGTTTCCATTTTATTTCATTAAAATAAACGTAAAGTGGAGATTTGCCGTAAGGAGCCCAGCCGTTCACTTTTGCCAATTTACTTTCTTTTGCCCAGCCATTGCCCAGCCCAGCATCCCACTCAGACCACCACAAGCGCATCACATGTGGCGAGAGCCAGCTGAGGAGCAGAGTCGTTTCCAAACCTGGTGCTCAAAAACTATGCCTTGCAGGGCCTTTCCTGAGAGAGAGCACAATTTAATTCACTGTTGTTTTTCCCCTGCTACGATACTGCTCCCCAATGTCATCTTCTGTGTGTTTCACAGTGTGAAGTGGCTTGCGATAGCATGCTGCACTTAGGACACACATCATGTCTCTAATATATTTTCTTCCACAGGTTTTGTGCAGGTCAGTGTCAACAAGTGGACAGTAACACAGTCTGATGTCTGTACTTCCCAGGATAGGCCTGTGCACAGAATTCAATTTTCTGTCCCACCCTACCTTCACAAGTCAAGAGCTTCTATGCCCCTTTGGGAAAAAATATATGGAAAATACTGATGATAGAAATTCCTTAAAGACAACATCTTTTCTGCAAAGCTGAGGAGATGCCTGTATTAGCAGGCACATGAAAAATACCAAGTCTCTTTCAAGCTAACAATACATTGGGCCCAATCCTGCTCACATTAAAGAGCTGGTTCTATTATCTCCTGCCTGCTTTAATCTGTTCTCCCCGTATAGGTGCCTAAGGAAGCAAATAGTAGTTCAGGTTAAAAATGTGCTGAGCTATAGATATGCTAAATATTACAAACCCTGCTCTCTTACAGAGACGTCTGTTTGTACACAAATTCTCTCTCACTTCTCCTGGAGAATATAAATGACATATCAGGTTTTTAGAAAGCGAGTCATCCAAGTAACACGCAACCTCCTTATGACTTCTTTAAAATTTAGGATCTGGGTTTACTCTTGTGGCATAGATAATGAATTCTGTTCGCTGGCTCGAGAGAAAAACCTGTTACATAGCTGGAATATATTACAGCTAACATAACATTTCATCATTTGAACTATTTGATAATTACAAAGAAAGTTACAGGCAACTTTTCAAGTGTCCTTGGGTCTCATTTTGTATTTTGGTCCTAGCAAGAACAGTCGTTAGAAGGACACTTTTTAATGAGGTAAAATGGGTTTGATGCTTTTTTTTTTTAAGCTCATTATGTTTTTCTATAAAGAGCTGTTTATTACCAAAATAGCTTCAACCATTTTCAGCTAAGAGAACAATTTTTAACAAAGCCTGTGATGTGAAAAACAATTCATGAAACAATGCCATTAAAAAAACCCTGAAAGTATAAATCTGCAACCTCTTCTGTTTTAATGTTGGTTTTTTCATAGGCTGTAGAAAAATACTTGTAATATAAAACTGAATGGTTCATGAAATGATCTGTCTACAAACCATTAAAGACAAATTAAATTAATTTTCTGTTCCTGCATGTAAACATAGTTGAAGAAAGACAAGAGCTTCCCATATTTATTAAATAGATCAGAGCCTTAACAAAAAAACAAGCAAACAAACAAACAAAAAGATATCTTTTGAGGTGGGTAAAGGAAAATGAAAACAATTGACACTTCAGCTCTGTTTCTCCATCTATGTTTGCATGTGTACAGGGTAGAGGCATTGCAGTATTATATTTGAAAAATAACAACTCTCAGGTAGATGTTTTCAAGAGGAGTTTTCTCCCTGAAATAGTTCATGTGTTGCATCTGTGAGTGTTCCTCTCTCTAACGCGTGTATACGTAACTATATTATAAGCCTTGATGAATGTCTATAGTATATGAATGTAGATATGGATGAACATAACATTGTGTGTATATGAATGCAATTTCTATATGAGTATATGCATGTATATTAATTAGAACACTTTGGCAAATTGGTATTGCTTGATATATAGTGTGCCAGATGTATTGTTCATTACGATCTTTCCTGCTCTGCATAAAAATATAACAGGTCCAGTGATAATTTGAAAATTACTTTACTTTGAGATAAAGGACTTTCTCTAGTGCTATTTTGATTTTTCCTACTTTGCCACCACTCTGCCATAAAAATAGTAGAGAATTTTTGAAACCCTTGCCAAGTCTTTTGTCTTAGGAATTATGCACTGAATTTTCACCTGTGATTAATGATTACTGTGTTCCACTTGCTCTGTGATTGACCACCTCTTCTAGGAGAGTAATTTTTCCCTTAGGAATATATATCAAATTGGAACAGTACCCGTATTTTGCTAAACAAACCATCAAATGAAATACAGTTAATGCAGTAGTTTTTGCTTTTCATATTTTCTGAGGGATAAAGCTACACAGTTGCAGTCATGTGCTAGGCACATCTAGGGCTTATGAAAAGGTTTCAATGTGAATGCAGGATGCTTTTTTTCTGGTTTATATGCCGAGTGGCTTTGACTAACCAATACATGGTGAATATTATTAAGAAGTCTATGAGATTGCATTTCTCTGTGTCCTCTACAGTATGTCCTAAAATTGTAATCTTACTCAGCTGCCGAGTCCACCTCCTGTTCTCTGTGGATTAGTTATTTAGCTTGGGTATTAAGTATATCAGAAAAGCTTAATCTAAGAGTCATTATATGTGTTTTAATATTAAAATTTGTCGTAGACAAATCAAATTTTAATATTCTAAAATATGATCATCCCCTTTAACAGCATGATTAGCAAATGTTTTGCAGGGAAAATAGATGGACAAGTTCAGTACATGGTTTTCACGTAGCATGTTACTCTGTCCTGCTGGAAGTAAAATGCTTAGAGCTTTTTTTATTGTTGTGAAATATTTTTTTAGAGGATTAGGCTGACATTTCTGAAGAATCTTGTATGGGCTAGAAAGGCTGCCACTAAGCATCCATGCTTTTTTTGGCAAGAGAAATCAGCCATCCTCAAGCTTCATACTATGCTGCTGGTACACAAATTAGCAAACCTAGTTAGACTCCAGTGCAAGTCATGTTTTCTACAAGTTATTTCCTGCAAAGTTAATGTTACAATTCTTTTTTATAAATGGTCATAAATTCCTGGGTGTAAAAGCTTGAGGGCATCAATCAAGTGATGCAGTCAGATTGTGCACAGAGGTACTTTGGCCATTTGGAAAGTCCTCTTGTGAAATCCTCTGGAGGGTCCTGGATAAGCACAGGTAGGCATCTGAATGGGCTATGAGCATTTTTTTAATGAAAGATACTGGAAACAGAGGTTTAAATGAGCCTGGCAGATTACATGCCTAATCAATCACAAGAGTGCAGTGAAGCCCTTCTTAGCTCCATTTGTTTGGTTTCAAAATTATTGTAATAGTTTCTTTCTGTGCAATGCATGAATTGTCAAAAATAGGAGAAGTTCCTTATTTTATTTGCTATCATTGTACTGAAAAACTATTCCCTGTACCAGATCAAAAGTATTTGTCCCTCTATGGTGAGTGCCTACTCTGCAGGACTGCAAACTTTAAAGCAAGCAGCTCTGGTTCATCACAGAAAAGCACAACAATCTGGCCCACTTGGGACTTTGATCTCCTTGGGCAAGACTGCTTCCAGGAGCTAAGCCAACATGTTGCTTCACAACACTGCAGCCTTCAGTGCAGACAGAACCTTAGACAAAGAGCTGTCATGTAGCCAGAAATGAAAGAATCCTGTCTTGAAGAAGCTCTCTTGAGAGAAGACAGTTCCTTTGCCTCTTTTTACTGCAGTTCATGACATGTATTTAGCTTCTGTGGTTTTAGGGTCTATTCTGAGGAGACTTGGGACTCTAATTCTTGGAGTCAGGCAGTGCAGAGAATGAATGCTGTTAGTCATCAAGTGGGCTGCTATTTGCTGTCTCACAATTTGTGTTATCAAACTGTAATTCTAAATAGACCCTGAAAAATGCTGATGATTTGAGTACTCTGATTAATTCTAAGTATAGAGTTATTATCATTTAATTTTGTGAAGAGTCTCAGCTCTTCTGATACGTTTCCGTATCATGATGTTCCTCCTTTTTCTTCCCTCTGTATGAGAAACTGGATCATGGAAAATGATAATGATGGTCAAAAGAGACTAAAAAAAAAGCTACTTGAGTGAAGGCAGAGGCCAGAGACACTGTTTCCAAAGTAGGAAAAATAAACTTTAGATGCTACTTAAGGTCCAAAGTAGGAGAAACAAGTCAAAGGAATTGTATGATATTAGACAAGAGAGTGGATTTAGACAGAATAAGTGGAAGAAGATGAGGGGACAAATGCTGTTG
>WEIS01082995.1:2423-15853 GCA_013389965.1 Todus mexicanus
GTGTATCAATATTTCCCCAGAGTGTCTTCTATACGTTTTATTGGTACACTTTGTCTAGTTACTGGAAAAGGAATACATACCTGTCAGACACAGAATAACTTAAAGAAAGTTCCTTGGCTTGCACTTAGCTATTTTTACTGTTTCCTTTTTTTCCATGTTCATTAGATGCAGAACAAAATGCATGTAGTAAATCAATAGTAAAGATTATGTAAGGGGATTTATCTGAGCAGCGAGCCCCTTAGTGTACATGCAAAAAGGAAAAAGAGCACTGGTTTATTTAAGCCCAAAGGACTCTATGCGGACAACAACATCAAAATAACATAAGAATGAAGAAGACTGTTCGGCCAGCTCCAAGAAGGTGACTGTGCTGAGTGCCTGGCTGTTTTCTGCGCTATGTTCACAAAGTAAGTTTGACAGCAGGCAGGCGGCCCCGAATATGGTTTGGTGAAGTGGAGCAAACTGTTGATTTATCTCCTGCATGCTCACATAACTACAAATACATAAAGACAATGGTTGTGATAATACAGATGACTTCAGTAAACAGAACACACTTCTTTCTCATTGGAATAGTCTTTTCCTTCTTGCTTGTGCATTTTTCTCTGCAGCCACCTGTGCTGGCTTCTGCCAAAGAAGCTGAGTGCGCTTGTGCAGATTCTCTAGCTCTTAATTCCTTTTGATTCATTAGGTGGAGGATGTGATTTGTTCTAGTGGATGCCTCAGCCTTCAGCGTTTGCAGCTGATCTCTGTATTTGGCATTAAATTGTTTTTTGTGGTCATACATAAGTGCAAAAGTACCATTTATTCTGTGAAAAGAAAACAAGGGGAAAAATACTCCACTGCAATCTGTGGGAATTCTCAGCCGTGAGGACTTCAGGTTCTGACCTACGAAGTTTCTCCATGCCTGAGATGGATCCAGGGAGTGATCTGCATGTGTAGGCTGAACCACTCACCAGTCCATTCAAAATGGGGCATCAGAAGGGAGATCAGCCCTCCTGGATGCACTTGAATATGTGGATCCCAGGTGAGAAATTCTTCACAATTGAGATAATCTGATAGGACTATACAGGTGCAGAAACAGATTGCTCTCTCCCAGATCCTCTCCTTTCCTTCTTCCTGATAGTTCCATGGAGATCCCCCTTGTGTATCTCTCTGCCTTTGTAGCATGGCTGAGATTTTCAGTGCTGGCGTCTCTGGGTGTTAGATAGGTCTGACTTTGAGAAAGCAGATGCGGTGTTTCATGTGCTTTCAAAACCTTCTTTGGCAAACTCACGTTTCTTGTAAAAGTCTTTTAGGTTGGGTATGCAAGGTCATTAGCCAGTTTTACAAATCTTGGACTGTACATTTTCCTTTAAAAAATACTTTCTTTTGCTAGGTTTCTATGAGCTTCCAGCTGTGCTTCCCTAACAAGCCTCACATTTAAAGTACTTGCTTCAAAAGGCTGCTAGCCTCAGAGAATATAAGGAGAAGGGGGTTTTTTTTACTGTATATTAATTAAAGAAATGCCTAATACCTAATCAGAATTCCTTTCTGGGGGGAAAAAAAAAAAATAGTTCCCTTTAACATGCAAGATGGTGAGTTCAAAGAAGCAAGGATTAAATTAACCAGTTGAGTAGTGGTCGTGTCTGGCAGAATTAAAATTATCCAGCAGTTGCCAACCCTGTAGGAGAGCAGGTGTTTATCAATCATATTTACCTTGGCTTCAGTCTCTCCTCTGAGCCACATCTCCCCCAAAGTGTCTTCTTATACGTCCGACTGGACTGTATTTCCTTTACAGCTGCAGTGTTTGAGCTGCTGAGTTGTCACAGCAGGACTGATGATAACACTATTGTGAGGAAATCACAGGGAGCTCCTGAGCTCAAGCCAGGGGTACACCCAGTCATGGTCCAGCTCTGACAGTAACCTGTAGGGAAAGGGGGTGGGAAACAAAGCACGTAGAGGTTGAGTCGTTTTCCAACCATATAGCACAGCAAATGTAATGGGGAGAGACTGAGGCTGAGAGATCCAGCAGGAGGGAGTTCTGTGGGAAACTGAACAGTGAAGTGGCCAGTAGGAGACACGTGGGTGGGCTTATTTTGGAGGATGCATGTTCCGCACAGTTGCTGAGACAGTGAACTCCAGGACAGCTTTGGCAGCACACTTTTTTTTTCCCCCCGCTTATTGAGTTTTGGAGTGGTTTTAGGCAGGAATTCTCAGTAAGTCAATGTTGGACTGTATGACTCAGCAGTCTCTAATGTAAGGTAGCTAACAGCTTGTGAGAGCATCCCACTTGTAAGTGGGAGCAGAGAGGGAGTGGTTGCTTTGGGTGGACTTCATCTAGCATTTGAAAATATCTAAACGTGAGTGTCTACATGTCAGCTAGCTGCCCACTGTCCACTGTAGTTGGTGAAAATCTGTAACGGTGTGTAGCAACTAAGCATCTCACAGCAGGCACTTGTATTTGGTCAACCAGAAAGCTCTCTACTCCACTGGCTTCATTAGCCAAATCTTCACTGACTGCAGCATGGGCTTGGATACCTAGCTCTCCACCTGTACTGAATCCTCTCCTCTTTACCTGATTCAGGCTCCAAAATATGAAACTAGGTACAAAATAAGAACTAAATCAAGGTGGAAGGAGGTGATTGGTTCCCCTGCCAAGTACCTCTGGGGGTTAAGACCCCAGAAAGCATTTGAGAGCATTAGAGATTTCTGCTATTGCAGAAAGTCTCTTTGAAAGGTGAAATGCAGGGCTTGGGAGGATTGTGGAGGGTGATGCCAAGGGGTAAACTGCAGGAACTTTGAGTTATGAAGGTTATTAGGACAGATGGAGGGAATGGAAAAATATCACAGGTTGTTACACTTCAGAGCGTCTTGGGACAGGGCTCTGGGGTGTGGAGATTTGGAGCAGTCTGAAGTATTAGACATACCAGAGTGTGAGTGGGCAGCAGAAGATGACAAACTGTTACAGACCTAAAAATACCAGAGTGATTTTACAACACATGCAGAGCTGCAGTTTTAGTAGCCCAGAGGCTCTTGCAATGTAGCAGGCGTGCACCACCAGCTGCCCCCCTTCAAGCAGCCAGCACTGCCTCCAGTTCAGAGCACGAGGAAGGAGTGAGCTGGTACACAGACAGGTGAGAGACCAAAGCTGAGTTTTTTGAAGAAAGTTGCAGAGAGCTTCAGATGATGAACATCTCTGACACTGCTACCATCTGCTCTCTGAGCACTCACAAACAAGGGGCAAAAAATTAGCTGAATAAAATGACTCATTCTTGTCTGTTCTTCCTTACTAAGAATCCTAAAACTTAAGCTTACCATCCAAGTGTACAAGGAAATCAGATATTCATTTCACTTACCCATGCATTGTTCCTCTTAATTTAAATCATCTGACTTATGACACAGGGAATAAGAATAAATTATTGGTAAACTGCCAAAATCATATGACACTTGAAAAGTAATTTTAGCCCTCACTATTTTTCCTTGCTAGTATGTCACTGGCAAATTAAACCCCAGTATCTGTCCCCTTCCTGGGAGAAGATGTGTTTTGAGAAGATGATGTGTTAGCAGCTCCCCCAGGAGAATAGGCCAGTCTCAGTCACTCAGAAGGGATACCACAGGCAGCAATAAGCTATACAAAAACTGCCAAGGGCAAAAGCATCTGCAAAATGCAGTAAGTGCTTGAGAATTGCAACTAATGCAGAGTATCCAGCACATACCAGTCTTGCAAGCACTTCTTTCGACTTTGCATCTCTAGTGGTATCAACACAGAGTCAGCCTTTCTTGGCAGCTGGGACTGTGGACCATCCTGTTGAGGTCCCTGTAAATACCCACATTTGGAGCTGCATCCAAGTATTAGATACCCACCTGAACCTGAGCTTGAGCTTTTGGAGAAGTTTCACCTTTGTTTCTCAGATAAGGTACCTAGCTGGAAGTAGCATCTCTCCAGAATCATACTTAACTGTGCATGTCCTTTCCATTCTGCATACTCACCCTATAGGTCTATTACAGACATAAAGCAGGAGCAGTGTATTTCTTACAGCTCATTCTTGAAATCCTCTTTAAAAATGCTTAAACTCAAGAAAACCAGTGTGTGCATCAAATACTACACTGGTTCACTAGCTTTCCCAAGTTCACTTCTTTCATCTCTGCGAGCATGTAGCCTTCAGCTAGTGAGTGTTTTGTTGTACAAGAGAAAAATTCAAGGCAATTGTGCTAAAGGTGGTTTTTGAAAGTGTTTCTTGTGAACTTTATGAATTTTAACTATGTTTCTTTCTTAAAGATTTTGATAGCAAGACTATGCTTTCAAGTTGCAAGACTCCATGCCTGATCCTATGCTGTAAATTGCAACATTTAGCAATTTGTAGTTTAATTTAGAAGGATCACCTACTTTCCTAAATGCTTAAATAATGTGGCAGGCGGTGGTTATTGATTCTCTCTGAATTTATTACAAGAAAGCTGTATTCACTCTTTCCTCTTGGGAATGCCCCTCCTGAACTGCATGCTTGCTAGTGACAGCTTAGACCCCTGATACATAACCAAAGACCTTGCCTCATATCCTTGCAACTGCTCGGGGAATTTTTATTAAGTAAAAGCATCATTAAAGTAGACAGAATGATGAAGTTTAATGAGCATCTTTCTCACTTGATATTGTTAGTTTTGCTGCAGCAGCCATAGTGCTCTCATTTGTTGCTTCCAGTGGGGCAGATAGGGAATGCAGGGAGATTTTGTTTATGCTTGTATTTGCATACGAAGAAACATTTATGTTTATGAGAGATATTTGCTTTGGAAAACATATACAAGGAAAGAAAGCAACTGAAAATCTGTATCTGAGGGCTCTGCATTTTCAGTCTCTCATTTAATCTCCCCTTTCACTTTAACATAATAAGAAGGCTTCATGCAATACTGTAGCTGCTAAGTCCGCAAAGATTCAGCAATTTGTGAACTGTGGTTATAATAACTAGCTTCTGAGTGCTGCTGCAAACCACAAACGTCTCAAATGTTTGCAAACAGGTGACATTCCAAAATATCAAGTGTGAAGGTGCTGCCATGAACGTATTATCAGCATTTATCTCACAAATGTGCCTTGAAACAGTAGCCACAATCTGCCTCAGTATTCCTTTGTCTGTTTATGGAGACCATCTGCCTTAGCAAAGGGTCTAGTCATGCAAACAAGTATGTCAAGGTGCATCTCCTTGTACATTACTATCCATCAGCTAAGCCACATAACTGTCTGTGTGCACGTCTTAAGCTGACCTCCGCTACTGAGGATGGTGTACGAGTGTCTCTGCCTAACCCGTTTGACTTTGCAGTGATGCCAGAGCAAGAGCATGTACACAGTTAGTTACTACTGCTTGGCTGACAGACAGTGATGTGCCAGCTGTGATTGCTGTGGCCATATTCTTCCAGTAAGTACCAAAATCATTAAGGACTATATATATAAACTCCACATGTATTACAGCTTAGCAGTTACAGGTTCTCATGTAAGTCAGATAGTTGCTTCTCCATGTGGATCTGCTCCTCTAGGTTTTTTCTTTTGTTTGTTTGACTTTTTTTTCCTGGGGTATTTTATTCCTTGGGAGATAGAAAAGTGGTGTCTGTTGTACCAGAAGTTCATTGGAAATTGTGAATTCTCTTTTCCCTAGTGTAACAGAAGGCAAATTCTGTCCCAGAGGCATTATCACAGTCATTATTGTATTTAAATGTTGTTGTGACACCATATGTCTCCTCATATTTGATGTGTGCAAACACAAGAGAGAGTCCCTGTCTGTGAAGGCTTGTATAATCTAAATACGTCTGATCCTTGCTCTTTGCGTAGCAGACTCCTGTGGTAGATTGTAAAGCATTTATCTTCAGTTGAGATAGCAATGTGCAGATGAAACTTCCTTGACATTTTGCCAGAGAAACCCAAGTAGATGTATTTGATTTGCTTATTTCAAACCCTATAATGATTTTCCTGGATGAAACTTAGGTACCTGTGCCGATAAAAGTGGTTGGACGTGAGAGTAAGTGAAAAGAATGTAAATATGCTGCAGATGTCTGCAACTTGTGCACATCTGCTACTACTAACATAGTATCTGCATGAAATGGAGGAAATAGATGAAGCACCAACAGCACTGAATATCATAAGGAGCAAATATCAAAGAAAAACTGCTACCGAAAATACATACAGGTCAATTGAGGGGTTTACTACTTAACGGATGCGTTGGCCACCGGACCTCATTTTGCAGTCAAAAGCCGTTGCCCAAGTAGACTTTACCAGAACTCTGAAGTTCATTCAAAAGCGTTAATATTCAGGTTTTGCACTTCAAAGGTGTCTGTGTAGTCAGTAGAATTTCCACCACACCCTTTTACTTCAAAAAACGTTCACTAATCTGAGCTCTGCCAGTCTATAAACTTAAACATTTGCACTGAAAAAGCCGGAAATGAGCGGCAGAATGAATGCCAATAAGTGTCATCTGAGCAGGAAATTCATATAAAGTTTCCAAAGCAAAAAAAAGTGGAGGCTAAACCAACCTATGCAAAAAAAAAGGTACGTAACACCTGAAAAACACTGGAACTACTATAGTCCTTTCTGGGCTGGCACTATCAGAGCAAAGGAGCTGTGGGGCAGCAGGAGGTAGAAGGCAGGAGACTTCTGTTCCCATCCACCAAGTCTTTCTGTGCCCAGTTACAGTGGATCAGTGGATTCTCTGTGCTTTAAAGTGCAAATGAGGGCTTTCTTATTCTAGGAAAAAACTCACATTCTACTCTAATGTAGCATTATATCTGTATAGCTAAAATAGAACCTGAATGTTACTTTAGTAACATTCTTTAGTAACATACTTTAGTTACTTAAGTATTGGTGCTCACCAATTGGAGCAGGCTTTTTCACTTTGCTGTTACTACCTTCTCAGAGTTGCAAAAATATTTCTGACAGTGGTTCAAATGCTGTGCTGCATATTGTTGAGAACCAGATGCTGCTTGTTCCCTGGCTTTAGTTTCTGATCGGACGACCTCCTTGAATGACACTTCTGTGCTCTTCCACAATGATAATATTTCCTGATACTGGAACATCTCCTTCTGTATCTTCCCTCTCTCAAACTCACTTAATGCCTTCCAAAACAAGACAGTTATATAGGATGGATATTTGATTAGTACACAGACTGCATACTTGGGTAAAATACAGCCTTGTGCTGTTGGGGCTGTGTCTCTTATGAAAAATGTGTGTATTGTAGCTAGTAGTAAGCGTGTGGTTATCACAGAGGGTCAGGGCTCTCTGTGTTCATCAGAAAATGGCTTCTGATCTCTTGTTGACAGTAGGTGATAGTACACATCAAATCTCAGTAAGGTGAAGTAATGTAGTTTACAGTTGTATTTTCCTTGAGCAAAGCTGTTTCGAGTACAGTGTACCTTGACAGCAACCTGCTTAACAGCATGATGTAAAAATGCAGCTGCTGAGGGGGTGAAAGCAAGTGCTGCCTCTCCACCCCACCACACCCCACAAAAAACTCTAATCCCATTCTGCAGTCCAGGAATCCGAGTGTTGAAGTATCTTCCAGATACGCAAAATAAAGCTCAGAGCAGGTGGTAGCTTTTAACCTGTTGACATAGACTAGACTCAACTAGACTAGAACTATTCCCGTTGGAAGGGACCTGCAAAAATCGTCTAGTCGAACTGCATGACCAATTCAGAGCTGACCCAAAGTTAATGCATGTTATTAAGGCCATTGTCTAAATGCCTCTTAAACATCGATGGGCTTGGGGCATCGACCACCTCTCTAGGAAGCCTGTTCCAGTGTTTGACCACCCTCACAGTAAAAAAATGCTTCCTAATGTCCAGTCTAACTGTCCCCTGGTGCACCTTTGAACTGTTCCCATGCATGCTATCACTGGGTACCAGGGAGAAGAGATCAGCACTTCCCTCTGCTCTTCTACTCCCCAGGCAGCTGTAGAGAGCAATGTATGTCTTAATTAAAATCTCTCTGTATCTGACATAAATAGCCCCTCCATAGCCATGCCTTATCACAGAGAAATTCAAGAGTATTTCTATCTGTTTAAATTTTGTTCAGTGTCTCTTGCATACAGTTGAGTTTATAGTCCACCAGGTCTGCAGAAGAAACTAGGGCACATTCTCTGCTGAATTTAGTGTTATCCTGCAAAGCAAAAGAGGTCCCTGTAAATAGTCATTCTATCTCCAAGATACCCACTCAGGGTGATACCCACTGCAGAACTGTGTATCAGGTCATGCTTTGTTGATAAAGCGACAACATATCATGAATAGCTAAGTTTGTCCCCACATGACTAAGCAAAGCAGCAAAAGGATCTGTACCTGGTCCTTGTTTGCAGCAAGGAAAGGACAGACATGCGAGCTACATACACGGACTGCAGCAAGGGAGAGTGCGTGTGAAGGTGTGTGCGATGGACCAGCGCAGCTCACCGGCGGCAGCAGGGACCTTCCGTGTGCCCCAGACACAGGAAACTGCAGGACCCAGGTTCTGTGGCAACAGTGCTGACAGCTACCCATCCAGATTTTGACATGTCAAAAAGCTATTCTAAGAAAACTCAGTTTCTCAACCCCAAGCCCCTGAATCTGTCCTATTTCTTGACAAAGTCTGCCAAAAGGTGGAGGTGCAGTGACACATAGTATTATTGTGGGAACTGGTGCGGTTACCTTTCGCAGTAGCAGAATTCCTATCAAGTGATAGAAGTTAGTGTCCAACTTGACTGGTAACAGCCTAGTATGGGACTGGGTTGGACACTCACAGCATTGGGCTGAAGTATTAGCAGTGGGACACCTCTCAGAGGGATTTCAGTATTGGTGTCAACATTGCCAGTGTTTATATAGTTGAATGAGCAGAAACAAAGCTCGTCTCTGTTCCCTTCTAGATGCTCTGACACCCCCACACAGTACGTCTTCAAAAAGCACTTTATGTCAATAAGGGAAGTTAAGTTTGAACTGTGTTTATTTTTGGTAGGTTTTTAATTTAGTTTTATCAAGATTGCTCATAAATTATCTATTAATTACTGTGTGATATTTAGCAAGAGCCTCTCAGCCATGTAGTCTATTTAGCTCCGCTGCGAACGCTAGCCATCTTAATTGTAGGATACTTTGTCAACATTTAATCAGTGGTACTTACTAACGTGGCATTGATGTGTTGGTAGCTGTCCCAGTACTATCAATCATGTGTGAGCAGCAAAGGCAGCTGTGACACCATTGCTCTCTGTCACATTATCAAGCCCTTGGGTTTTCTGGTTAGGGATGATGCTCACTTTGCTCTAAGTGGGCACTCTATCTCTCCAGTTCAACCCAATTTTTGTCATTGTCAACTTGAATACACATTCTTGCAGCCTTCCCAGCCTTAATCCCATAACTGCAGAATAAAGGTTGCTAGTTTCTGAGGGCGAAACTGATTGCTCCTTCACTGCTCAAAAGGCCTGCTCTGCTGTTAAATCACGAAAAAACTAATATTATGGACTGCAGCATGAGATCTAATAGAAAATTCAGTGTTTTGAGGCTATTTAAATATAATGACCTTCCTTTTTTTTTGTTTCTAGTAACTAGGTGCATTGTTCAACGTGCTGCAGACTAAAAGCCCATGTTCAATGGTTGTATCACAAATATTCTTTGTCTAATTTCCTTGCAGTCTTTATGGCAGACACATGCAGGCAAATCCTGAACCTCCAAAGAAGAACAATGACAAGTCGAAGAAGATCAGCCGTAAGCCTCTGGCAGCCAAGAACAAATAAGTCCCTGGCTTCTGGCTCTGCCTTTGTATCTTTTACATTGCTTTTGCATGTGCCTATAAGATTCCTATGCATCTCCTATTACTCCTAAGAAAGCAGATGATAGAGGTAAAAGCAATTTACTATGTACACTGCTTTACAAGATACTGCTTAAGATATATAAAATCACATGTTCACCTAATTACGGTCACATTTATGTAGCCATTTAATACATCATTATCAAACACATTTTAGCTTTTGTATTTATATGTATATTAATGTCCTTTTCACATGTATCACTTCCTGTTAATATCAGGGGGTTTGCACCTATATTATGTGATATTAAATTTCATATAATATTCCAAGTGATTTTAATAAAGGTCTTTATTTGTATTGTGTTTCAATTTTTTCAGTAGGGCTTTCGAATAGTGAATTCTTTGAGGAACATATATGTCCAGTTTCCTGCAATGTCTTAATTTCTTATGTGGGAATGCGATAGCATTTTGGCTGGTACAAGTTAGTTAAAATGTAAAGCATTCTGTCAAAGGAGTGAAAAAAAATTAATCAGTTTCTATTTCTTTTTTTACATTGCTATGTCCTGCTTTTTTGCCTTGAAGGTTATTTTGAAATCAAGGATTAGGGAAAAGGGAAGAGGAAAGGGAAAAAAAAAGTAAAGAGCTGCCAATTGCCAGCGTCAGTTTGGGGAAAGAGAACTTTCTCATTTGAAGGAAATGGTATTTCTGCCAATTTTTTTAGTGTGGGTTTTTTTTTTTCTAGGCAGAAAACCCAAATAATGTATTTAATCTCTGCTGAAAGTGCTTGTATCGAAGAGCTGTTCCAAATGGCTTTTGAAAATGCCACAGCTTCAGTATTTATCTGTACAAAGCCAGCACCACAACCAAGCTCAGAAGCCACAAATTGTTTAACATCTCAAACAGCTTCGGTCTTACTGGTGGGGAAGAAAAACCCAAAATCTACCCACAGTGATTTCCAAACAATTTTAGTTTTAGCAGAGCAAAAGCTAACCAGAAAGCTCAAGGAGCAAGAACAGATATTCATACCTACACTGCTTGTGTCAGGACTTTCCTGCCCTTGATATTTGATTTCATAAATTTATCACCTGAGCAAACCATTCCCAAGCTTCAGCAGCCATCTGGACAGCCAGCCAGAAAACATGCCCAGACTGTGGAAACAGGCCTGTTGTGTTCAATGAGAGAAGAAAAGGGTTTAAATATCTCATGCTAGAAATGATACTTTCTACAAAATCCGTTTCGTATCTGAAGACTGTTACCAGCACCAGCCTCTCGATCACATTTAGGATTACCCCAGTATTTAAGTAATACACAGTCACCCTAGTCTGGGAATAAATGTATTGACACACATTTTGCAACAGATTTTTGGAATTGGCAAGCAGGACTAGGAAATTGGCATCAAGCTTTAGACACATTTTAAGTGGTCTTTGGTACTTCAGAAGAGTAAGGCAGTCTTGGTAGGCAGATGGAAAACAGTAAAAATGGTAGACTTGTCAGGAGCAGTCGATTCTGTCTGCTGCAAGCTCTGCAGAGGATTTTCCAGACCTCTTAAGTGATCTGTCTAGGGGAACAGGTCCAACTGAAACAGGCCCATGGAGATTTGGTACACGTTAAGAATTCACAGCAAAAAACAGGCCTCTGGCTGGAACGCACACAAATAAATCTAGTGTCGGCATTAACACGTGAGGGTACCTAATGACAATAATAATTGTGCTACAAAAAGCCCTGAAGAAATGTCAGGGAAATGTCAGAAGATCCCCAAACTACTCTTGCAAATTCCTTTTGGAACAACATAAATAGCAAGGGTACATCTATCAGGAAGGGGTGAAGAGGCTCCAGATCCTTCCCACAGTATCCTTCCCCAGCACTGAATGCTGGTCCAGCCCCCAGGGGTGGCAGTGCCCGCAGGGCTGAGCAACTGCTCTCCGGGCAGGTGCCTGCAGTCATGACTAGACCGCTACTTTCAGGCTTGAAGATGTTTTATATACGCTCACTGCCAGCTAAACTGGCTTCACTGCTCTTCTGAAATCTCTGTGCATACTCCTGGACATGCTTTCCTGTGAGCAGGGTAGCAATGTGGCTCTCCTTTGATTTGAACAGAAATACAGCCTGAGCTAAAGGCATCAGGTGGTGTCTGAGACTGCATCCGTCACCTGCTCTGGGTCTTGGGGTTTGGAAAGAGAGAAGTTGCTCCGGGGCTACAAGGGTTTCAAAGCATGGAGTAGAGTCTCTAATGTAAAAATAAAAGTGTGTTGGGGAAGGCCTGATTATGTTATTGGTGGGAAGCTACAGCACCATTTTAAAATAAGCTGCTGATTTTCAAGCATTAGTCAGACTTCCATTAACTGCTGTTGCGCATTTTGAAAGCGTTGAAAGACTCGTGCAAGCTCTCCTCTGCAGGGTTTCGAAGTATTGATTGGAGCATTCCTGGGTGTTCATAGCAAAAAAATCCACCCAACCTTCCCACTTCTTCCCCCATGAAGGAGGAAGAAGCACAGTTTTGACAAGCAAAAGCAAGAATGAAGGGTCTGGGGAAGAGTAAGTGAAAGGCATAAAGATGAGAAGGATAAAAGAAATCCTAAAGGGAGAAGTATTATACTGAAGATGGTTGCAGACAGGGAAAGAAGGAGTTTCTTGAAAAGAAAGATGAAAAAATAAGATAATGATCTGAGAGAACGACAAAAACCTGAAATGCATAAAGCTTTACAAACAGAAACAAAATGGGTGGAAAAGCAGCTCTTCAGAGGCTCAGGGCAGAATAAAAAGACATGGGGAAGAAAAGCAGACCATCTGGGATGTAACATGCTAATGTCTCAGTGTTTTTAAAAAGGTACCAGCTACCACACAAGAGTTTTAGTGTGAGTTTGATGATTTTATGTATATGTTCTCTAGAGTCATTGCTTTTTTAATATTTAAAACCAACTTGTTTCATTTTACTGGGTCACACTTATTTCCCCACTGTACTTCAAGGAAAGGAACTGCTGTGTCCTACTGCAGTGAGCCAATTAATGAGCATCACAGTTCTGGTGATCCCTATCTCTGGTCACTTCTCCAGAGGATCCATCAAACTGAGGACCTTTCCAGTGAGCCCTTGGGTGCTGCCTTGAGGTGAGCAGTTGTGTTGTGCCACCTGGAACATGGATCTCTGCAAAGGCCGCTCTTTGCTCCTCTGGTCAGTACTATTTCACTGGCTTGGCTGACAATGAGATCCCTGATTTCAGGGTGCCTTGAAAAGGACATTTTTGCCATTCGTGCATTCCTGGTCACTCATTCCGGTTGCCTCTTTGGACCAACCTCTCATGCACACAACAAGGGCACTTCGACAGAAGAAATGAATCCTATGAATCCTTTGAGAAGGCAATTTGCTTTTTAAGGCTTTCCAGCACCTGGGAGCTCTTTGAAAACAATGATGCTGGTAATTCTCCGTTTTGATTTTGCATACAGTGAACTGAAATGAGTTTGGCAATTTTTTTGCATACAGTGCACCTTGACAGAGAAAACTTTTTAAAATTACTGTAAGACCGATACACTGTGCCTATGCAAAGAGGGGCCTTGGGAATTAATGCTCCTTGCTAAAGATAGAGCAAAATGGAGCCAGAAATCCCACGTGCAGACACCATCCTCAGTTTTCTTGTACTTACGATGTCTGTTAACCCTGTACTGCTTCCTGCAACCCTCCTGATGAACAGATAACAGGGTTTGTTTGTTTTTTTAAAAAAG
>WEIS01083001.1:0-12469 GCA_013389965.1 Todus mexicanus
TTTGCCGTTCAGGCAGTGGGCGGGCACTTGCTCTTTAGAGCTCAGACTTGGTGGTGCCCCTGCGCCCCCATCTCTGGGCACCTGGAGGGGGCTGGGGGCAGCAGCAGAGCTCAGACCCTTGTCTGAAGGGACACCCACACCAAGAGCACCAGTAGCAGGACAGAGGCGGCACTCGAACCCAGCAGAGCGCTCTCCCTCCATTAGCGAGCTATTTCAGGCCACGATTTCAAAGGAAAATCTGTATTTTATTAATTATGCGTCTGCTTTGCTGGTGAACTCTTTAATGTGTTTCCCAGCTGTATCAATCTCCAGCCATGAAGGAAGCCATTAAATCGAAATGCCTCGAGCGTGCAGCATTCCTGCCTGGACGCATCCGTCACCGGGCTTAGCCTGGAGGAGCGAGGCCCTGGACAAAGCTGCCGTGTCCCCTCACCTGCGGGAACATCTCCCACCTCGCCTAAGGGGAGCAAACCAAGGGACACTGCGGGACTGGAGCGGAGGATGTGCCCTGACAAACCCATCAGGATTGTAAATGACTGTAAAGCAAAGTCCATCTGGTGACGCTGCCGGGTCTCTCCATCTTTCACACCGGCTGGCAAGAAATGCAAGGAGCCAGCTCCAGCGCTGCTGGGCTTTGGCTTCGTGTGCTGCCAGCAGCTGTCAGCGAGAGAAGACGAGGATGGGAGTGAGAATCATTTGCATTGCTGCAAACTCTTCCTCCAGCCTCATTTGCTAACCTCGGTGTCCGGGCTGGCTCTGCTCTCACAAGTCCCTTGTATTGCTCTGCTCATCTCCTGTTGCACAGACACCTCTTCAGCAGCTGGGAAAAGGCTTTCCCCCGTCCATGCCCTTCCTACCACGCAGGGCTATCCGAGAGAGCAGCGTCTGCAGGCAGGTGGATTTATTCACCTGTCCTAACTGGCACCACTGATGGGCTTTGACGGACACGCGGGGATGTGTGGCTGCATTAATGACCAGTTTAGCACGGAGCCCGGCAAAGCAACGCTCCTCACAGATGTCATTAGGGGAAGTTTATTTAAAGCTAACGTTATGGCTGGGGAGAACGTATTAGATCAGCAAGAAAAATCACTTCAGGCTCCTTCCCTAACTAATATATAAAAGATAGTAAAATAAAATAAAGCAAAACACCCCCTGAAAAGCATCACCGCAGCTCATTTCACAAACCCAATTCTTCATTGCAGAGATGACTTCATCTCTTGAGTGAAAACTAAAGAGGCCACCAGCACTCAGAAGCAGAAAGGGCTGAGATGCATCAACCGTTCCCAGTCCAGCCTCTCACACCCCATCCGTGTGGATCCTCTGCCATTTAAGTCGCTTTATTTTAGAGCATCCTTGAGAGAGAGCAGCATTAATGGGCTCTACTGTCTGAAAACTGCTCTTGCTTAGACACCCGCAAAGCTGAGCAAGGGAGGCACAAGGCTAAAAAATGTTCCCTCTCAAGCAAAACAGACTTGCACTTGGATTGCACAGAAATTAAAGCAACAAAAGGTCTCTGAAGCCAATTGCAATATAACCGAGAAACAGGCTCGTCACTTTGTACATCCATCTGGCAAGGACATACTTTCCATTTCAGCAAGTGCGAGGACGGGTGGACAGCAAAGGGAGATGTGAAAACAGCACAGAAACAAGAAGAATGAAAACCTGCAGGACAACACTGCTACCCTGTTATGAATACTGTACGGCTATTCATATGAAAATCCATACGGCTGCTACTGTTGCATGCACTCTTCTTACACAGCATGAAATTAAAATTCCTCTTCAGTATCATATTGCCAGCACAACAGAGCAACTTTAGAGTAAGCTCGCAGACAATTTATCCTTTTGGCTTCCTCAGACGGGTTTGTGCTGGGATTGAAAGGCAGTGGGGTGAGGGAGACGAGTCTATTGCCCATGGTAAGAAATTTTGCTTCCAAAACAAATCCCAGAGAAATATTGCTGGCCTGGAGTCTGACTGTGGGTGCTAATTTCACAGTGCAGTTTCACATGCATAATTCCCCCCCGGGCCCCCCTGCCACTTCCCTTCTTATCTTCCCAGAACAAACTCAACATGCAGGCTAATTTCAAGGGGTGTTTCACCCAGAGTCCAGCCAAATGTCAGCGGATCTGCTGCAAATGCAAATGGAGACAATCATGCAAAAGAGGAGGGCTTAGAGATCGCGCACAAGAGCAACAGAAGGCAAATAAAAGCTGACAGAAAGAGGCAGCGAGGAACAAATCTCCCGTCTCAAGTTGTTGATCAGTTGCACGTGTGCTCGGCGAGCAAAGACAGATTCCCCAAACCACACAAACCCCATTGACTCTCACTGCTGAGCTGTCGAGGTGCCTCCAAACCCCACGTAGCCTCAAAGCTCCTAAATCAGCATCTTGCATCACTCACACCCTTCCCACCCACCTCGCGGGGCTGCAAATGACAACGCGAGACGTGGAGAAGCGGAGAGCTGGTGCTGAACTGGGAGACCAGGAGCCTTTTTGCGGTTTCCCAATCGCAAAGAGCCATTGAGCTGTCAAAAGCAACCGCGGCTTTCACAGAAAGCGTTTTATTTTGTGCTTTTGAGAAAGTCGGGCTAACTGTGGCTCCCTGGGATCATCTGGGGACAAACTGGGGAGAAGATACTGGAGATGGGAACTGGATTAGGTCAAACGCAGCCGCGGAATTGTTCAGATACAAGCAAATTCCTCAGAAGGTTTGCTCATTGTGGATGCAAAGCAGCAGCAAGCAAGAGGAGAGACTCTATAGTATGTGCCGTAACACGGTATAGAATTAATCCCCCTGGGTTACAGAATTCCTCATAAATCGCAAATGGGACGATATCTCCTGTATTATATTTTATCGCACTTTCTGTCAAAACACCCCCTTCAGGGAGCCTTCTGGAAGATGCTATCGCAGGCAGAGCCTTATGCGGGGAGGAAGATTTGAAGTAAACAGCAAAACCCCCAATACGTTCCTGGCGAGACTGCCAGGCAGGAACCCCCTCGGAGCCGTGGCCGCGGGGCCTCTCGTCGTGCAGCTCACTCTTTAAATAACAGCAACTTCTGAGTGTGCTCGGGCCCATATGGAGCGTATTCGCTGTTTAGTTTTCCTAACAGCACTACTAACACACGCCGGCTGCTCCGCTTCAACACGCCCCGGGTCCCCCAGGGGCTGAAGAACACTGCAGGAGCATCCCATGAGGCAAACTTTGCCACCTCCCAGGCGATCCGGGGCAAGGCTCACGTTGCACGCTCCGACTTGCCAACCCCAGCCAGAATTGCGAAGGGAGCGAGAGTCGAGCTCCGCAGCAGCACCTCAGGAGCTGGGAGCCCGACTCCTCCATCCCCGGCCGCCGAGCGCTTCCGCTTCGCTGGGCTCCGCACTTTCGTAAGGAGCTCTGGCGTTTTTGGCAGCTGCTGAACTGGAAGGAAAAGGGTCTGATTATCTCCTCCATCACCTCAGTGGTGACCCGGACCAGTGACCCCTTTTCTGTCACTCTACATTTGCGCTGGATGTTTTACACAGGGAAGGGGCGAAGCCTTCCCAATTGATCCATAGGCTCCATCCTCTGCACGTGGCTCAAGAGGCAGCTCAGGAGGCAGCTGCTTTGTTTATCGCGTGGTTTCGGCTCCGTCTCTTGCTCCAGGGCTCATGATCTGTGTGTCCATGTTAAAGGAGCAATATGGGAGGTGACATCGAGGCGGCAGCACCGGGGTCGGTGGAGCAGGACCTGCTGCCAGCCCAGATCCAGAGCAGGCTTGGCAGTTTTCATCCAGAAAAAAGGTCCTTTGCTCCCACCGCCTGTTTAAAAGCCAGCCAGATAATGCAGCCTCCATTTTGCTTCCACTATCCAAAACACTGCCATCCTCAAACCTCTTTAAGTGCACCCTGAGTTGTTAAGCTACATAGCAACAGGGAAATCCAGTCGGCGGAGACAGGAGCCGTCCTCCAGCTGGGTGGGAAGAGCAGCGAGGCCACCTCCTCGCTCCCCGGCAAGCACCTGAAATCCGCAATGCCTACACAAAACCATCTCCAGCTTCACTGGAGACTTGTCTTGACCCACTGACAGCAGCTCTGCCTCTTTAACACGAGTGTCCCCGAGTTAGGTGCATCGATCAAGGCAGCTGCCCATCAATCAGGCAGCACTAACCTGCTCTGACAGGACACCTGGGAGGTCACTCCCCATGCACCACAACAAGCCTTAATTATTTACATCCCTGCAACATTCCCAATGGCTTCTCCCACAGAGGGACACTGGGGACGTGGAGGAGAAGCAGGGGCAAGGGGGAGGTGAAAGGTGTCATTAGTCCAAAGCACAGGGCACTCCTTCACTGGAGAAATAAAAGCGGCTTGGTTGTTTGGAGAGGTGGACACTGAAGAGCCCTGTCTCACCCCACCTGCTTCCCTGGGCAGCACCACAAGGACCTGCAGCATGAGGCCGGCACCCATCCTGCCCGTCCCTCCCAGGGCATTGCCTCCCTGCTTGCATGTTGGGTGAAGGCATGAGGGAGCAGCTCAGAAGAAACCTCCCAGGAGGTCCCACGTGCCCTGGCCCAGCTTTACCCACCCCTAGACAGAGGCTCCAAACATTTCCAACGGCGCTTCTAAGCCAAAGCCTTCGCCACAGATGCTGATGTTGCTTCCAGGTAAACAACAACTGCACTGGGCTTGTATCACTCGAACACCACAAACTGGCCTGAAACGACTCGCTGCTGTTACCTGACATCAACCCCCACCCACGGCTTGGCTTCAGGGGAAAGCTCTCGGCAGCAGCCACGAAGCATCCGAGCCCCCCGACGTCCCTGGGTGCTGCCTGATGCCAGCAGAGCTTTGCCAGCCCTTCCACGCAGCGACGCGCTCACCTCGGAGCCTGGCGGGACCAGATTGCCCGAACAATGAAAAATAGCCATCTGTGACTAGCCGGCGGTGAAGAGAGCCAGCAAAGTTTCCGTTCTGTGGGAATCGGCAGAAACGTCCCCGCTGCAGCAGCCGCCGGTGCCAGAGGAACGCGGTGGGCTGCGATACGAAGCCTTTTGCCCAGGAAGCTGCTGGCTCCAGTCCAGTCCGGACTGGAAGATGCTGCTGCTGTGACAGTGGTTTGGCAGCCTGGGCGATTTCGGGATAGGTTCGTGTTTAAGCCCTTCCTGCTGTTTCAGCCCCTTGTCAAGGACAGAGGTAGGTCTTGGCAAGGATGGGAAGGAGTCCTCTGGGCCACAACAGTCTTCTCCCTGCAATGGGAGAGACGTTGGGAGCTACGACTTTCTACTCCAGCTCCAGCAGCCTGCTTTGTGTGCCCTCGAGCACATCACTCTGTCCTCCTTTTCCAGCAGCAAAATAGACATAAAGCTTATCCCATTTCCATCCTAGCCCAGGGAACAGCCAGTGCAGGGGTCACCGAGGAGTTTACTCGGTACTACTGCAGGATAAATAAGTAATGCCCAGGTCCCTGCTGATGCCGGAGCAAAAAGCTTGAGCAGGAGAAGGCAAAAGGAGGCGTGAAAGAAGAGCTGGCCCAGGTGCTCTTCGTGCTCTAGCAAAAGTGCAGTTCCTTGTACTGAATGCATTTTAAAACTAAGCAGCACTGGCCAGGCTCTGATCTTCCTTCTCAGAAGTTGCAGAGCCGCTGGGAAATGCAGGGAGAAACGTTCACCTTTAAAGCCGGGGAAGCCAATAAAAGCAAACAGAACAGGAAACGTGAAGGAGCCAGAGATAGGGGCAGCTCCCGGATTATCACCCAGGTGCTGTTTCAGCAGGTCAGCCCAGCTCCGCTTGTTTTCCCAGCCTGAGGAGCTGCCGTGTCACCATCTCCCCATCCTGTTGTTGATGCTGCTGGGAAACCATTTAGGGGGCTCCGGATACACGGGGCAGGACGCGGAGCCAGGAGGGTCAGGCACACGTGAATGGGCAGGAGACCCGGGGCCAGCGTGGTCACAGTGACACGAGCTCCCTGCGGGCACAGGGAGCAGGGCTCACCTGATGTCTCACCCGCTGCTGGCAAAGAGAAGATCCGGCAGCTCTTTAACAAACTCATCAAGGTATTTTTAAATTAACTCCGGCACACTCTGTATCACCTGTGCTCCCACTCCCAGGAGCGGCTGCGACAGACCCGGGCTTTGGTATAAAATTAAATATCCACACATGTATCCTGTGCTCAGCACTGCTTCCGTATTTGCTTGTGTTAATTGGGATGTGAGGTAAAGCGTCTCACAGCAGAATCCTCCGTGCTTCCAGACTTATTTTCCTGCAAGCTTTAGACAGCCAAATCCCATCTGTCCATGCTCCACCTTCCTCTCCAATTCCTCTTCCCCCCCCTGAAACGATGCTGCCTGGCATGTCATTTCAGCACCTCCTGCTCCAATTCTCTCCCCTTTGATGGAACTCTCCCAGCTCCAGCATCCTTGGATCACACACGTCCTTCTCTTGGGTGCATCTCTCCTGCACAAACTCCCCCCCACGTCTGCCCCTCTCGCGCTCACCGGCTCGGAGCGCAGGGCCCCACGCCCGCCTCTAGACATGCACGCACACGCGTACTCGGCATGATAGGTGCAATTTTCAGCAATTTCCCTGCCAGTCTCTCTGCAATCTCAATAATCTTCCCCCCCCCCCAAAAAAAAAGGATCTGAGATCCCGTGCTGCCTTTGCTTGGCCATAAAGGATGCAAATCACATCCCCCGATGGTTTTGAATAATGCAGACGAGAGCAGCCAGCAAAAGGCAGGAAGGTGGGGTGGCTGCTGGCTGCTTGTTAGCTCACGTTTGTGGTTACTCCTGCTCCACGTTAGATTAGAGATGCACAAAGAGCTTCAGCAGCGGCTGGGCGAGGGAAATCATTTGTTTAGACCATTCAAACTGCCAGCTTCCTGCAGGCCCCATATTTAAAGCTGCCAGGGACCTGTCAAAAGGTGCCCTGCGTGTATTCAGATGGTCTCCCCAGAGCTGTTGAGTCTATCTGCTCCAGAGCAGGAAAACAACCCTCAGCAGGCCAGGGCTGAGCCCTGCAGGGCTGGCCGCTGTGGCTCAGAGGCAGAGGCACTAAGGATGGAAACACAGAGTAAGGGCTCCCCGGGCTGTATCTCACCCAGAGGATCGTCCCCTGCTCCCACCAGCATCAGCCCAGTGCACATCAGGCCGACTTGCCTCTTCCTATCCTGTTTATCTGCATGTCAGAGCCAGCGGCTCAATATTCTTGGGGGGGTGGAGGTGCAGGAAGGTAAAACACGAGCTGCTTTTCGCCTGGTGCTACCAGCCACCAGCTAGAACCCAGCAGAGCAAACCCATGCATTAAAAATATCTCCTCTTGGTAACACAAACCGCAGCTATTTAACAGTCCAGTTGGCAATTGCACAAGAGCATTACAGCTCCAGCGCTTCTCAGGCCCTGCTTTAAGGTGGAGTGGAAATCCACGGCTATCGCAGCGGCCCCCGAACGCTCCCAGAGCTCCGGTTCTCACCCCAGAGCCTCAGACCTGCCCAGTGGGATGTGGAGCTGAACCCACCNAACCAGCAAGCTCTTTCCTAGAAGTTACTCCTAATATTTGGAAAGCTACTCCTTTCAAGCGCACGCGTTCGATCTCCTCCTTCACCATCGCAGCGCTCAGATAAAAAAAAATAGTAATAAAAAAAATCATCTTTTTGCAAACTCGTTCCCAAGAGGCGCCTCCATCCACCCCCAGAGCTGAGCCCCGAGCAGCGCAGGGCAGTCCCTGCGAGCACAGCCCCTCAGCCTCGGGCGTGCGCCGCTGCCGGGCACCGCCGAGCAGAAGCGAGCGGCACGGCCGGGCCCTTGCTCTGGGCTCGCAGCCCCATCACGCTCCGTGTACCCAGCGACACGGGAAAACACGCCGGGGAGAGCAGCGACAGGCCAGCGTCACGAGAGGAGCCTTCCAGGCAACGATGTGCAGACCTACCTGGAGGAAATAAAGCGGAGGGAGCCAAAGGGTAGACTAATATTTAATCAAAACACACCAAAAGCAGCGGAAGGGCTCATTTCCCAGGGCTGCCACGAAACAGACCTTGCTGCTTGTGAAGGAGCAGTAGGAGCCACGTCCCTCTCCTCTCTCCCAGGCACCGGGCATCGTGCGGCTGCTTTTCTGAGCCCTGCTCCGAGGCGGCACCGGGGAACTGTCCCGTGCCAAGGGGTAAATTGTCCTCAGCACTGTGGGGCTGCCAGAGGCAGAGTCAAACCATCCCCTTATCTTCTCCCCCTACCCACAGCTCCCTGCAGGGAATACTGTTTCCCAGTACCCCTTTTCTTCCCCTTAAAGGAACAAAACACAGCGTTGGCTTTCTACGCCAGCCTCGAGAAAACACAAAACGAACCTTAAGCAGAGGCTGACATGTCTTGGAACAATTATTGCCCGTCTAGGGGGAGAGGGAGGCTTGGCGAGAGATTATTTTGGGAGATTAGGTCTAGAGCGACTGACAAACTGATGCGCAACAACGTTCGGTTTTAATCTGAAACAGGTTTGGGGATAGAATTTAAAAAGATGAAGAAAGAAAAAAAAAAGAAGAAACAAAAAAAACCCCCCACCCGCAGCCACCCACCAATAAGAGCTCCTGGGAGGCAGGGAAGCTGCAGCCAGCAATACTAATGCGCTTCTCCCTCAGCAGCCGCCCTCTCCTTCAAAGATGCTCCCCAACGCTGCTGTTCCCAGCACAGAATCATCGAATCAGTTCGGTTGGAAAAGACCTTCGAGATCATCGAGTCCAACGCCATCGGAGTCAAAATGGTTTGGATGATTATTAGGATTTCCTTCCCATTGTGGCTGCCAGGGATGGGCCACGGTAGCAGGAGGTGCCTGCGGAGCCCAGCGCGGCTACGGCCGGACCCCTGGGAGGAGAACCACAACCCAAGCGTTTCGTGAGCCCCAACGCCAGGCAGAGCCTGCACGATGCCAGCGAAAACACTGACAGATGAGCAGGCACACACCAGCTGCGTGGGAAGCTTGGGGTGAAGGCGAGGGGAATTAAATTAATCCCTTCATTATCAACCTGACCCCTGGAAAAATCTGAAGGAATGGCTGTGAAGGTTCACAGCGGAGCACTAAAGCCAGGAGATCAGCTAACACAGCATCTGCCAGCCCAGACGGGCTCGGCTATAATCTCCACCGCTCCAGCTGGGGCCGTGGTTGCTCCAGGCTGCCAGGAGCCAGGCGATCCCACCGGCGAGCCCGCGCCGTGCCACGCTGCCAGCCGCTCGGAGGGGACAACGGAGGAGAAGCAGGGAAATGAACACGGAAAGGCAGAGCTGGCACCAGCCCTGCAGCTGTAGGAGGACTTGGGAAATGCCTTTTGGTACCTCCTAGGTGCAAAGCTGACCAAAGCCCTCAGGCAGTGGGACACGCTGCAGGACCTGTGCCTTTCCCGTGGCCCTGGGGTGGTTTTTGTTTGCCCGTCTCCTACCCTTTTAGGAAGCAATTCAGTGGTTTTTCTTTCCCTGCCCCTGGTACCTACATTATTAACAAAGATCTGGACTAGTCCATACCAACACACGATGCTGAGCTGCTAAGCTAACGCCATAAGCCTATGTACGGATTCAAACATCAGGCGAGCAGAGATGGGAGAAAGACTTGGCCTATCGGGAAGGGAAAGAAGGTGAGGATGAGTAACTTCGGGATTTTAGGGAGGAAAAGATCAGCCATCAGAAGTAACTCCAGTGGAAACCCCAAAACCTTCCCCGTGTGATCATATCTCCGGTCTCACAGCGATGCAACTCCCCCTGAGTGCTGATCCCCCACCAGTACAGATCAAGGCAGGGGAGGATCTGACTCAATCCCACGCTCCAAACCTGCCCAGACCTTCACACGACCCCGCCAAGCCCCACGTCTGACGCCCAGCACCATCCTGGGGCTCTCCTAAGCCGAAGATGGCTCAGTGCTAAGAGCAGCTGCCTTAGTTCATCCTTCAACAGATTTTTAATGAAGATCTCGAGAGGTTTAAAACAACAAACCAAAATCCACCCTAAAGAAGCCTGACCAGCCAGAGCTCACGTGTGCGGAATCGTCGCTGGGTTATTGCGCTGAGAGAGGAGGAGGCTGGAGGCAGCACCCGGTGCGATGGGCTTGGAAGGAGCAGGACCCCGAGGCCAGATGCCACATGGCAGAATAAAACCAGGCGCACAGTGTGGAGGGATTTCTGCTCCTGCAACCCAATCCCCTCTGCTGAACCTCTGCCAAGAGCCCTCCTGGCCCCGCTGCTGCGGAGCGGCTGCTGCCAACAGATACTTGGGTAAAGTTTAGCGGGGGGGGAAGAAAAAAAGGAAAGAAAAAGTAGAAAATCTTCTCTCTTCCCAGAGATTAATATCTCAAATCAAATTTATTTTGAAAAAGAGTAAGCAGGGAGCTAGAGGCATTGAGCACGAGCTTCTGACTGGTATCTGCACCCCCTGAGCAGGTTGGGGTGGTCCTGGATGTGGTGGAAGAGGCACCACACCTTGGGGGGCAGGGAGGAGGGATTAACACATTGGGCTGCTGCACACCAACCCCATTCCCAGCACGGAAAGGCAGCTGAAAGCAGATTTATCTGCTGGATAATAAAAGCTAAAGGTTCTCCAAGGGCCAAGTTTCAAGCCAAATTGCAAAAGGCTCCTCCACTCAGCTTCTAATCCCTCTCAAAAGTGTCAGTATTATACGTGGGGGGGATCTTCACCCAAAAAGAGAAAGAGCAGAAGGGGCTGCGATGTGCGCGGCAGCCAAGCGCTGCTGAGGTGTCTCGGAGGCACAAAGAGGAGATTAAGGCTGAAAGGCTCCAGAGCTGAGCCAGGCAAGGAGCCCGACCGAAAGGATGGGAAGAGCACATGGGAAATATTTTGGATGCCTGACAAAGAGATGCAGAGACCATCTGGGCAAGGGGAGGAAGGGCAGGGTGCCAGGAGAGCCATGGGAAGGATCAGCCCAGCCAGGGAGGGCAGGTCTTCCCAGCTGCATGCACAGGACTCGATCCCACCTTCCTCTTCCTCTCCTAAAGAGCGTGAAGCAACAGGCTGGAGCTCGGAGAGAGCGTTGGTTTGGGAGGGAGGACCCGGCTGCTTGTGCAGCCACCCTTCCAGCCACGGGAGAGCTCTGATGGGATGTTGAGGTTTGCTTCCTTCGACATGTTTTTGTGAACCGAGAAAAAGTCAGGGCTGGGATCAGGGCTGGATCCTACTGCTTGAGAGCTGAGACCTTGGCTCCTTTCTACGGTCCAAAGCTGGCACCTGCTCTACCTTCCAGCTTGCTCTGACAGCACCTTCCAGGCCGTAGCCACTACTAAAGGCAGGCAACATGAGAACAGGGGTGTTCATCCAATATGGTTTTACTCTTCCCTCACGCTTCTATCTTGCAAGCGCAAGCACACTACAGAGAGCGTCCATTCTGGGCTGACACCCTGTGACCTCACGCAGGTCCCCTCTCCCTGTGAGCTCTGCCTCTGTGCTCCTCACGAGGCTCTACCCCTTCTGAAACCGTTTGGGATACGTCAACAGGACAAGCCTGGAGCACGGCTAACAGGTAGTGCTTGATGACAGGGTCCAGCTGGTCCTTCACTCACCTACTCGAGGCCATCAGAGACGTGCCAGCAGGTTTGGGGGATCTGGATGCCTGCCCTTGTTGGGAACGGGACCAGAACCCAGTGACTCATTTTTCACAGGGCACTGAGCAGCCGTAAGACGTTAATGACTTTTGGCAACTACTGACCTGGGTCAGATTCAAAGCGATGACCCGAAAGGGGGAGGTTTTGCCTTCCCCATCAGCAGCCCCTGGGAGCCATCCTGCACCGCGCTGCCTCCGAGCAAAGGAGCTCAGCGAGGGAAGCCGGAGAGGCGCTGGGCTCCGGCGCAGGGTAACCCTATCAACATGCACTGCAGATAGAGGAGGCTTTTTCCCCGGGAGGAATCAAAGCCTCATTGATACGTGAATTATGAATGAAACCTTAAGCTTTTAAACTTTTAACCTGCACATTTCTAAGAAAGTCTTAATTTAGACAGTGGAAGGTACTGGATTTTCTGGGCTTTTAAAACACACCCTTGTTTAAGATGAATATTTCATTTACTGAGCCACTACCAGGGGAGAAAGGAAACCCTGATCCTCACTGACCAAAGACATGGACTGAAATCTGTGTTACAAGGAGACTTGTAGATGAGACCGAGTTACCGCGACATCATCCCTCCATCCAGTTCCAGCCCCATCGCCTCCCCAGCAGCTCCAGGGGCTTCTGCTTCTCGCTGCTCCTCTCATCCAAGTTTCCAGTTTCAAGACACACTAAGAGAGTCTTCAGTGATGAACAAACCACCCAACACCTTCCACTGCCCGACGCCAGGCTGGGCGCAATGTCCTGGAGCCTGGCTGCCAGGAACAGGACCCACCTCAGCCCTCCACGCTCTGCAATGCACCTACAAGGACAAGTTTAGGCTAAGCCTCGCACCATCCTTGCCGAGACAAGCTCAGGGACGGGCTTTACCCAGCTCCTGTTTGTGAATTTACCCCCAAGCCAAGGCATGAAAA
>WEIS01083001.1:19226-31250 GCA_013389965.1 Todus mexicanus
CACTCAACAGGTGAACAGGGCTGGTTTCCAATCAGCAAAGCTCGTTAAGCATTACGTGTTCTTCTGTAGCGCTTCTCCTCCTGCGTCGCGGGAGCAGAGCAACATCTGACACCCACTTATCCAAGAGGATCGGGTGCGGATTTTGCTGCATGTGCCATCCTTCACCTCAGGGCATCAGAAGTAGCCAAACCTGGGGCCTCACCCTCAGCTTACGCTGCAGACAGTCGGCGCAGAGCATTTGCAGTTTCCTTTGCAGAAGCCTCCTCTGGATGCAGAGCCCAGTGGTCAAACCCGGCTGCTCTAACACATCAGCACCCGGAAGGACGCCCCACGCTTCCAAACATCTCCAGACACACAAATCAAAGCTTTATCGCCACCGGAGCAACTCAGCACTGGGTGAAAACCTGCTACTTTGTCGCTGTTACCAATTTCCCCTGGGAGCCATCAGTCATGCCCCCCTGGAGCTCACCCAGCCCGCGTGAACATCGGGCAAGGGCTGGCGAGGCGGCCGGCTCCACGCAGGAGCTGCTCCTACAGCGGCCGTACGCAGCGTGACGGTGGAACAGCACCCGGCACACTGTCAGACAGAGAAGAGACATTTATTTGTTCTTGATCACAAACAATGTCCTCCATTGACAAGCTGAATGAAGGGCACTTCACTGATTTATTAGATCTAATAAGGAACAGACCTCTCGGGATGAAATACAAGATTGATTTTTAGTGGTGAGTCAACGCTGCTCTCCCAGCCACTGTGCTCAGCCCGATGAGATGAAACCAGGCGTGCCCAGGGATGGGGAAAGTTGAAACGGCGCCGGGCAGGAGAAATACACGGAAAGATTTGCATGAGGAAGGGGAGATGAAACGGAAACAAGGCTTGCAACAGCAGCCCTTCAAACTGACGGCTTCAAAACTCCTACTGCAGTCCTTCTCTTTCCCATTCAGTCTACATATCATAAGAGAAGAGCAGCAAACTACTAAGAAGTTTTAGGGCAACTCGGGAGCAATTCTTGGGAAATCTCAGAGCCTGACCCTTCCCGTGCATCTGCCTTTCAGAGGACCCCCTCTAAACACCACACGTATAATTTTCGCATCAGTCCCAGCACCTACCAGGCAAAACACATTAGCCGAGTTCCATGGATGCCGTTTTCCATCAGGAAAAAGACAACCAGCACAGCAGTGCTTAGCTTGAGGCCCTATTAATAGCAGTCCTAATTATATGGCTGCAAATTTAATTCATAGCAATGATTAGTGTCAAAATCAAAGGCATCACACATCAATATTGATGGAATTGTATGAAGCCCATAAACAGAACGAGCAGGCCGACGCATCTCCCCCCAGCAGCCCGTTGCTGTTAACTGTTGCATTAATGTCTCTTCTAATTTTGCTCGATCAAAAATATTTTCTAATTGATGAAATCCACGATTCTGAACGCTTACGCCTCTAACATGATCCCCTTCCCCTTTGCTCCCCCAGCTGCGAAGCTGAGGTGCTTTGGAAGGAGAGCTGGAGTACCCAGCTGCAGGGAGACCTGCATCCCACCTACCCACCACTTATCCCAACGGTCAGAGCATCAGCAGCACGGCTGATTTTCACCCGCTTTGTGAAAACTCAACAGTAGCTCTCGAAACTAGCAGGAAAAGATGGCAAGTTCATTGTCAACTGACCTATCTGATACTATTGACTTATTTGTCAGCAGCTCTGGTACCAACACCCCTCCGGCGCAGCACAGCTACGCCAAACTCAGAGAGTGGCTGCACGAACTCCACGGGTGACCTGCCCATGCTGCCCACACCAGCTGGACCCCGCAGGGCTCCAAAACCTGCAAAACAAATGGTGAGCTCAACTGGGCGAGCTGCCAGCCGTGCCACGGGGCTCCGCGATGCTCCCGAGCAGGCAGGAAACTTCTCCCTTTCCATGTCAGCCAGCACTGGGGACGACACGTGTATCCAGGAAACAGAGAATCCCAAGAAACTAGAGCTAGACCACGCAGGGCTGGCACCACAGGGCGTGGGCAGGGATGTCTGGGCAGGCAGGAGCTCGGGGACCTGCAGCGTTCAGCTCCTTCAGAGGAGAGAGGCTGAAGCAGCCGCCGCCGCCCTCCCCGGGCACGTCGCACGAGGCGGCTGGGTGACTAGCTAATGGGAAGAAGGACATCGGCGAGATAACGCGGCGTCTTCAGTAATGAATTCTCACGGGGAAGCACAGACAAATTTGAAAGCTTTCAGAGCTGGCTCCCTGACTCCTCTCCTCTAGCTACGCAAACGTGTTGTCTTTGAAAGCCCCGACTGAGCCACCAGCTCGTTTCCAAAGTAAATCAAGGGTTGCGGGAGAGGGAAGAGTCGTGACGTGGCTTTCAGACGTTAATTGCGTAGGTAGCGACACGAGGCAGTGAGCTGGAGGAGATAAAGCGTCTCTCTAAGTCTCTGGCACCTACAGAGGTGTGTACATTTTTACCAACCTCATTTCCCATATGGGCGAGAAGATACAGGAATCTTTACAGTCCTGAGCATCCCAAGCACCCACCGATTTCGAGACACGTCTGGTCTTGGAACACACACAAAAACTGGAGACAACCTGTTAACTTCCCACCGGCTCTGCAACGCCTCCCCGGCAGCCAGAGTCCCCAGAGCCCCACTGCTCAAGGCGAAGCTGCTTCCCACGCTTCACGTGGCCTCCCTTGGGCCGTGGAAAAGATAATCCCACGTGTCAAATGAGGAAAGATTGACTAAAGGTGCCGACAGAGCCGCGAGATAGAGAACGACACGCACGCAGCAGAGGATGGGGCAGTGACGATAACAGGAGCCATGGGGCTCATCAGCCGCAGGCAGCTCCAGTGGGTGTTCAAGAGGGTGCTTGGCAGGTGCCAGGAAAGGTGGACTGCAGAGAACGCCCGGAATGAACTCGCTCGAGAGGTGAATCAGTTCTCTTTGAGCCTTTCATTCTGTGATTCAGTGGTAACCAGGTACTGACACCAAGAGAAGGATTCCCCAGCTGCACCAGGACACGGATGGGCACGAAGGGATTAAGTTTGCACCAAAAGGGAGGTGTTCCGTGTAGAAGAGCACAAGGAATTAACTGGAGAAGCTGCTTCTATAATGCTACATCACTGATGGGACGGGACAGTAACTACCTGGAGTGTGCAGGCACAAGCTCTTTGCTGTAACTCCCTCTCAGGGCAGCACCTCCCCTGCCCCACCCAAACCACTGCCAAGAGCCAGTGCCAGGCTGCAAGGCTGGCCCCAAGCTTGCTGGCAGGGGCACGGGTGGCAGCTGAGGGCATCTCATCCCTCCCTGTATCCAGAAACATCCCTGTGCTCCCCAGGGATGGGGCAGGCAGGGATCAGGGGGCTCTGCTTGCGAGCCCACTCTCCCCCACGCTCAAACTCGCCCCACTGACACCAGGGAGGCACCTAATTTACTACTCCTCAGCACTCGCACTGCGCTGAATGAATATTAACGAGCTGATGTAATTAAAATGATGCCGACATTCAAGTGTAGTAGCTGCCTGTCCTTGTATCTTCCTGGATAGATGAGGAAGAAATTCCCTGCTGCTTAAGGACACAAAAAATTAACAGCCTGCTGTTGATTACATTTGTTAACTCCTTCCCCGGTATGCAGATTGCAGGGTCTGCATTTAGCGGGTTCACCTCATTTCTATTTCAGGTTAATTTGCAGGATCTCAGCTTTCCGGAGCAGCATCTGGTTGTGCTGGAGCTGGATCCGATTTCTGTGCCCACTGATGAGCTGCCTTCCAGTTGCAGCTCCAGCTCTGAGGACCACCAAGCAGGGAGGTCCCCTCTGCCTACACCCCCAGGCCATCTCCACACCCAGCTGAAATACGGAGCTCTGAGAGAGGACTAGTGAGGACCACTCGCCAGAAGCGTGGCTGAGCCCCATCAGCCTTCTCCTCCCAGTTAGTAAGAGCAGTTCAGAGGACTGGGAGGGCAGGGAAATCCCAGCTGGACCTCAGAATCCTAAACCTCACCAGAGCCCCTCCGGTGCTGGGGGAGGAAAGCAGCAGGAGCATCTCTTTGCCCTGGGCAACAAGCCCCGGCCTTTGTGATGCAGAGAGGAGGAATGTTATCTTCCAGCACCGATCAATCATCCAACTGTCAGAGGGAAGAGCAGGAGTGAAGAGGCAGAGAGAAGCAGGAGGACTTTGCCCTGAGGCTCGGTTTCCAAAAGCAGCCAAGTTAACCCGTTCCCACCCCTCCATGACCAAACATTCTGCCACCATCAGCAATTTTGCCACTGCCCAAAGCTTTCCAACTCACCATCCCCTCCACAAGGTGCAGGAGGATCGCTGGGGAACAGCTCAAAACTACTGCAAGATTTCCATCAATGTGTCAAAAAAGAGGAAAGTCCTGAGCCCTTGGATGCAGCTTGCGGAGGTTCACTCAAGAAATTGCAATTTCTCCTCACTCTAATGACTGGTCCAGCATTGCTCTGGTAATTTCCACTCAATCCCCTCAAACACACGCGCCAGAGACCACGGAATGATAAAACACTAAAAAACCCCAGACAAAGAACAGGCAGGCAGGTCGAGCAAGAGCTGGCACTGTGCAGAGACCTGGTATTACCCTGTTGCTGGAGGAAGATGTTGGCTGGAAGCATGGAAGGTGCCTTCAGCCCAGGTAAGGAGATGCTCTGGAGCTGTAAAGCCACAGAGCAACAAGAACTGTGTATTCTCCTTTGGTCCCTTTTCCAGGACCATGCTGCACCAGTTTCCTCTGCACCTTTCCCAAGCCCTGCCGCTCCACCGCTTCAAAAGAACCTGCAGCAACACCACTCTGCTCCAACAGCGCTGAAGGAGCAACTTTGCCTCAGCAACGCAAGGCTCTCGGTAACCCAAGCCCTGGGACTTTTTGCCCCTGACTGGCTCCCAGTTTCACACTGGGAAACATCTGTAAGACACAGCAGGCAGGTACACGCGTCCGAGCCTCCCGAAAGAGATGAAAAATCTCTGGAGCCGTGGAGATGAGCTTACCTTCTTCAGCTTGCCGGTCTTAGTCCCCACGAACACCACGCTGTAGCCGTTGTAGACGTAGGAAGCAACAGAAGTCATCCGGTCCCGGCTCGAGGTGAAGAGCGTCACCCCATCCACCGGCGTCGAGCCTCCCAGGGGCTGGTTGATGTCGAGCCCACAGAAGTTGTCGTCGATGGGGACTGGCTGGAAAGACAAGGTTTGGGGCAGCCGTGAGTGAGCCGCAGCGTGCGGGGCAGCCCCACGCCCTCGGGCTCACACAGATGGAGCTGGTGGTGCTGGCACCAACAACCCCACCCCCTGCCAGCTTCAGCCACCTTCCTGAGTGGCTTGTTTCCTTCACTGCCCAAGGCCAAGACACTCTGCAGCTGCTTCAAAAGGTGCTTGGACAAGGCCACGGAGGAACCCTAAGACCAACAGACATTTCCACTCACTTTCTAAATCTCCTAGGCTGCTCATGGGTTTAGCCCCCCTGCGCGGCCATGCAGGAACTCTCTCCTCACTCATTTCACCTCTTCTCGACCCAATTTCCAGAGGTGCTGAGTGGTATGAGCAGAAAGGAGCTCAGCAACCCCATGTCAGCAAAGGCTTCCCACACAAGCTGTGCCGCAGCCAGCTCGCAGCGGCGCCGCCACATCTCCTGCCTTGATGCCAGCCCTTCCTTTCATCGCCATCACCAACCGGCTGATAAGAACAGCGATTATCAGGGGAAAGGACCATTGTGGTTGGTTTGTGTCTGTGCTGTGTTCAGGAAAACTGAGGCATGGGAAGACTGACCCTGTTCTGCAAGCTCGTGTGCCATAATGGCATCAATTCCAGTTCCCAAGTGGAACCACGGCCCTCTGAGTGTCCTTACCGCTTTAGTGCACTGGACGTCCTTCCCCAGCAGCCAGTTGAGCTCCAGGTTGCCTTCCCCCTGGTAGCAGGACTGCAGTCGGTCCTTGATCTGGGCGTTGATGGTGCGGATGGGGAAGACACAGAGCGCGGAGTCGTCGGGTGGCTGGTGGTACTGCTTCTGTCCCTTGGAGAAAATGGCAAAGAGGACATCCTCCTGGGCCGTGATGTTGAGGGACTTGGCCAGCACATCTCCTGGCTTGGAGAGGTACGCAGCCTGCAGGAGCCGGTACTCCGTGTCCCCCTTGACGCAGCCGAAGGGCAGAGAGACGTAGGAGTGGAACTTGGGGTCGTCTTTGCAGAGACGGACGATGCGAGATGTGTAAAAGAGGTCGCTGGCGGAGTTGATGGAGACGCCCTCCGGGGTCTCTGGCTGGACAGTCAAAAAATAGACAAAGTTGCCGCTGGCAAAACCATAGATGTAGAAGATGTCAAAGTGCGAAACCAGGGCCAAGGTGTCTGAGGGGATTTTGATGAGGGATGAGACAAAGTCACTGTGGAGCTCATAATCCAACATAGCCGATGACTCCGGGTCCCGGGGGAGTTTGCGGCTGGACAGGGTGGGGAAATAATCCTGCTTCCCATCCACCGCCGTGCCGATGAAGAGCTTCCCATCTTCCCCTTCCGAGCGCACGATCACACCGTACATCGTGCCCGTCTTGTTGACGCTGGAGAGGTAGTGCTCCTTTTTGTGCGAGGGCTCCACCAGGATGAAGAGGTCATCGAGGCGCAGCAGCTTGCAGACCCCCTGGTAGAGGCTGCCACAAGCCAGCAGCCGGTTCTCAGAGTAGTCAATGATCAGCAGCTTGTTGACGTTGTTGGTGAGGGTGAGGATCTCGCTGCACGGCTGGACGATGAGGGGCGGGTAGCAGGATTTATTGTCCTCCTCGGGACCAGTTTTATGAGCCACCAAAATGGTCAGGTTACCCGAGAGCTTGTAAACCCTGTTGATAGCTCCAACGTAGACTGCTCCAGTGCCTTGGTGAACAGTCAGGTGGTTGAATGTCCAGTCCCGGTTCTCAGAGTGGAAAGTGCTGAACAAGGCATTGCTGGACACATTTCGGGAGAGCAACACCAGGAAGAGACAGAGCAAAGCCACCGACCAGCCATCGGAGTCCGGTACCCGAGGCCAGTTCTTCCTCTGATCCATCCTGGGAGAGGCAAACTTGGTGTTTCCTGCGCGTGTCCTGTGCCCCAGCAACGTCCCTCACATGGTTCTGGGGAAAGAAAAACACAGAGCAGAGGATTAGATCCAGTGTGCCCTGCAGATAAAATTCAAAGGAGGCTTTCTAATTACACAGTCCTTGAGATAAAGTGAGGACGTCTCTAAGCCCAGCAAGAATTAAGCAGGTCTCCTAACTTACTGGTAAACAGTTCAGGCTTGATATTTGGCCACTTGGTTCAGCCTCTGCATGTTAATTTGTTACGTGGTTGAGCTGCTTCTAACGTACCCTGCTCAGCCGTGGAGGGGATAATCAGCATCAGCCCAAGACAAAGCCTGCAGCTCACACACCCAACCACCAATCTGCAGTCTTGGCTAAAGCATGTCTCCTGCAGGCCATGTTGTTGGAAGCGATAGAGGAAATAAGAGGTGTTTTCTACCTTTAAATCCTCTACGATTTAATTTGGAAACCTGAGGAAGAAGTCTCCCCCAGGCAAGCTCATTGAGCACATACACACCAAAGCCACCAGCATCTCTCCTCAACCCTTGCCTGGAGCCAGAAGTATCTCAGCAGATGCTTTTCAGGCAGAAATTGTCTTCACAAGGTACTTCACTGCTGAAAAGCAGCTGCCACCAGGGTGGGGGCACATGTGGTTAGTCCAGCAACTCAACAGTGCCAGCAGCACCTGGGCAGGAGAGAGACTGGGAGGCTGGGACAAATCTCCTGCTGGAATAAAGACTTGCAGGTGATGATTAAAAACTACATGAAGCCACAGTTTGGACACCGGGTCCAGAAGACCTGACGCCAACCCAATTACAAGAAGTAGAGTCTCCTTCAGCTGATGTTTTCAGTCACACAGACAAGGTAAGGCAAGACTCGGGCTGGAGACCTGTGGCCAAAATCCACATGGAAATGAGGCATGAAGGACAGGTGGGTTTGGCGGTGGTTTGGTTGCTGTTTGTTTAGCTTTTATGGGTGCTCACAGAGGTCTTGGGGTTCACTGGATTGTTCCTCATCCTTGTTATCTCCACACCTGACCATAATGTGTTCCTGGCTTGACCTCAGCCTTGATCATCACCACAGACATTTCTGACTGCCTGGACTCAGAAAACCATCCCGAAGTTCTGCTTTATCCCAAATTATTCATTCCTTATACACTCCAGGCTGGATGATCAAGGGAACTATCTCAGCCTGCCTTGGGAGAGATGTTCTCTGGAGGATCACACCAGCCCTGGCAAAAGCCTGAGGAGAAGCCACCAGTCCACTTGCCCTCTCTGCCCTGAAGTCCCACCACCTCCTACTATACCACGCAAGCCCCGAGCACACACGTGGGGGAGCAATTTGCACTCTCTGCAGATCTGATTCTCCTGCCCTGCCCTGAGTGCCAACACAGAAGGCTGCTCCCCAGGCCAGCCCGCGCTCCACTGTCCCCACTCGCAGATAGCCCCCGATCTGATGGACGCCGCTCTCCTCCGGTTTGGTATTTAAAATAATTCATGGTGCTGCAAAGCCACACCGAGCTCATGAGCAAGTGTCACCGAACGGCCGCTCTTTAGGCTTGTTAACACCAGGAGCTGGAGCCGGGTGCTGCTGAGAGGTGACAAAGGAGCCGCGTCCCTGGGCTGCGCGTCGCGGTGTCACTGACAAGGCAGCACAGGAGCCGTAATGGGTTTCTCATTCTGCTCAGGGATACATTGCCCGGCTGCTTGCTTCTTATTTCCAGGCTCTTAATTTCTACCTTCGACCGAGGTTGTTTCTCTCCCTCCCTCCCTCCCTCCCAGCCAGGAGGGCCCAGCCGCTGTTGCATCCTCGCTGTAGTTTGAGTGTGGCCGAAAGCAGCTGCCTGTGCTGCGGACCCCACAACAGCACCAGGGTGACATCCCCGGCTCCTCACATTAAATATCCCAATGAGCATCCCAAAGCTGCTCCCTGAATCCAGAATCTTTTCAACGGTTACCAAGGATCTGCTCCCCATGCTTCTGGTTGGAAGAGACCTTCAAGATCATCAAGACCAACGGTTTCCCTCAAGGCCAGAGCATCCCTCACTCACAGGAACCCCAGAATAAATCCTCCCTCAGCTTCCTGCTCCCTGGGAAGAGGAGAGGTTTCTGGGGCAGAGGGTTCTGGTTCAAGGGAAGGCCAGAAAGCAAGAGATTCTGCAGGGAACAGGGAGGCTTGGCTGTAAAGCTCAGCACACACCAGTTTTCCCAATCAGCAGGTTTCTAATTTTTAAGATCTGGAAAAAAATCGGAAATTTTAAAAGAAGCTGTTTCATTGCAAAGCGAGAGAAGAACAGTGCAAGCTAGAAGCTACTAAATTTAACTAATTACATTTTAGAGAGATATATATAAACGCATGGGACAACAGGAGCTCTCCACTTAGAGCACAGGAGTTTGAGATCATTTCCAGCCGCGTTTTCATCCAGCAGCAGCGTGACAGCCAGCGCCGAGCCGCTGTGCACAGACCTGTCAGCTGAACCCAACTTCTCCACCGTGCTTCACGGCTAAGATTTAGCCAAGGATAGCCAAAGGCAAGAGAGAGCAGCCAGCAAGAAGAATTCAGGCTCTCAAGCATCATTTGAAGCTGCCAGAGCATGGCCGTGAGCTGACGTCCTGCCCCAGCCAGCCAGGGGAGCAGGATCCATCCCTGGCTCCACATCACCCCTGCAGGGGAGGCTCCTGTGGCTCTCCCCCACCACCCCAGGGCTCCACGTGGGTGGAGAACACGGGTCAAGCACAGCTTGGAGATCCAGACACCAAGAGGATCCCATCGCAGATCCTACGGTAGGGTTTGGGGCTGGCTGAGTACAGCTGGCCAGTTAAACACCAGGGAAACAGGAGAATGGGCGGCTTTAACTCGGATCCTTAATACTATTTGACCATTTATTTGTCCTCTTTTTTTCTTGGACTTGAGTTGAAAACGTGGCCTTAAGAGCAATCTGCAGCTATTAGTAACGCAAGGTGAAAGAGAGAGTAAATTCAGCGACACAATATAAACCCAAGCAGCTGAAAGGCCTCAATTAGGCTGAAAGGAGTTATCTGGTATTTAAATAATTATTAGATTGAAGGAATAATCACAGGTCTGAGCCGATTTTTTTCCCTCACTGTCATCCTAATGGAGACTATAATATTATTATTCAAATGCCCATGATTCTTATGGGGGGGGGTGAGAGAAAAAAAGGGCTCATTTAATCTCCACGCGACAGGGCTTCAGGAGGCCTGATTAGTCATTTCTGATTTCAGCCGTCACTCAGCACCGTTTGTCATTAACCGTGGTTTATGCACACACACACACGCCAAAAAAAAACCCCAACCACCAACAAAAGGAAAGAGTGAAAAAGGAAAATTAAAGCAAAAGCAAAAAGAGACTCTCCTGTAGAAAATGACAGGCCAAAGGACCAGCTCTGATGTCACCAGCGCCGCAGCTGCGATTGCTTCACGGTGGGGTAAGGGTTGGGCTCGTGAGCAGGGATTTATACGCAGCCCCCTGCAGCAGCACCGCTCTGCCCTCACCCATCCCCTCAGCTCCATCGACTCCTGCTCTCCTGGGATACTCCAACCTTCCGGAGCAGGCAGCTCCTACAGCCCAGCACCTCCGGGACACAGCAAAACACCTGCACCAGCCTCAGCATCCTCATCCCAACTCTTCCCAGCCCCACCTCGCGGCATCCCAGTTCCATGGGCTTTTCCCAGGCTGTCCCTGCATCACTCCTGGAGCAGAGGCCACCAGAGACCCCAACCCCCCTGAAAACAGGGAGCAGAGCGGGCAAGAAAAACCACGATGGTTTTCTTCCTAAGGCCACGTGGGTTTGGGGAGCCGCCTCGCAGAATGAAGCCTCCTGTGAAATGCGTGAGCTTGCAGGGAGGGGGACAAGGGGCCCCTGATTGCTTTTGAAGCTGGAGGTGAATTCTGCCCTTTTTGCTTGCTGCAGTCAAATAAGATTCATCGCTGCGAGGCCGGGAGCAGGGAGAGCGGCTGGGCTCGCGCTGCTGCCCTGCCCCGCAGGTCACCGGGCTGTCAGAAACCCCCCAGAATTATCGAAAGGGTCACCGAAAGGGCAGCGCACACTATATAAACTAAAATACAAGAACAAACCGCTTGGAACAACCTCACCCTTGGACCAGCCTGACCCTTTCTCTTTGCATCGGCTCCGTATCGTATCTGCCAACTGCAATGAGGGAAAAGTGCTCAGGATTTGGCCATTTCTTCGTAAGGTGCCGGGTCCGCATCCCTCCTGGAACCCGTCGGGAATTTTCTGTGGAACCTTTCCAAGCACGAAAGCTGCCGCAGTGATTTATCCCCTTTGAAGAAGCGATATTCAGGACGCATTTGTCAGCTATTGAGGAAGACCTTACAATAATTAATAGGGTTTTGTTTTAATTAAGACAAAAGCTCTGAGCCAAACCATCTGAACTGAGCATCTCTGAGCTCTGGGATGTTTCCAGCCTGGATCAGAGGTCCGGGTCTCAGTCCTGCCTGCTCGGCTGAGCCACCGTGGCCAGATGAGCCCCACGCTGCTGAATCCCCCCTCAGCCACTTGCACAAGTCCCTTCCCTGCTCTCAGCATCTTCATCTCTTTCCCAGCAAGAGAAGCCTTGGCACATTGGAGCCCCGAGCAGAGGATTTTCCTGGCTGTTCCAGAGCAGGGTGCGAGGAGTCTCAGCACCCATCACACCCCACAGCACCCAGGGAGCCCAAAGTGCAGAAACAGCTCGATTGCAACCCAGGTAACACGCAACAACCAGCTCCAGCATTTGCTCCCGAGTTTGACACCAACTGAAGTTGCCGGCAGCTTGATGGGAAGTAATTACAGCTCTGTAACTCAAAGCAACGAGGAGGGCTCCCAGCGCTTTGTCTTTCTTCGATTATTTATTTGGGTTTTTTAGAATATTTTGACTCCGACATCAGTGAGAGCAAGACGTAAATCGTCAGCAAGATGCCTGACATCAGGTCTAAGGTTTCTGCAGAGGTTACTGAACCTCA